>JBCNYH010000027.1:31223478-31234812 GCA_039654325.1 Tandanus tandanus | reverse complement strand
CTGGCGCCGGAGAAGCCTCCCCTCAGTGCTTAAATGCCGGTGGTGATTGCCGGAGATCCGGAACAGGTGTGCAGGTGGGGGTGGAGCCCCAGCCGTCGGGAGCCGCCCCCTCTCTGAGAAAAAACAAAAAGAGACTCCACACAAGAAAACATAAACTATCACAATAGTGAACGCAATCACCACAGAGTGAGCATGTGAGAGTCACAAAATCCAAACATTCAAGTTTACCAGAATTCTCTACTGTGTGAGATCCCACAGATCTGCTCCCTTACGTAATAAAAGGCTATTAACAAAATGCTTGACTAAACAAGTAAGTCTTTAGTCTAGATTTAAACACAGAGACTGTGTCTGAATCCCAAACACTAACTGAAAGGCTGTTCCATAACTGTGGAGCTTTATAAGAGAGAGAAACCACCCCTGCTGTAGACTTCATTATTTGAGGTATAAATAAGTAGCCTGCACCGTTTGATATAAGTATGTGTGCTGGATCATAAACCACAAGAAGTTCTCTAAGATAATGTGGTGCAAGACAGTGCTTTATAGGTCAAAGGTCATATTTTATATTCAATGTGAAATTTAACTGGGAGTCAGTGCAGTTTAAGATAGGGATGATGTGCTCATATCTTCTGGTTCTAGTAAGGACTCTTGCTACTGCATTCTGGACAAACTGGAGCTTGTTTATGCACCATTTAGATCATGCAGATAGATCTAGATCTAATCACACCAAGGTATTTTACTGATGCACATGAAACTAAAAGACCATCCATAATTCCTACATAATCTGAAATCTTATTTCTTGCTGCCTGTGGTCTGAATATACGTACTTCTATTTTATCATAATATATTATGTGGAAGTTAGTAAGCATCCAGTGTCTAATGCCTTTTACACATTCCTCGAATTTATTAAGCTGGTAAGCTGCACTAACACACAGCCCTGATCAGAGGTCATTACTAGCTCATTTACTACCTTAATGAGTGTCGTTTCTGTGCTATGATGAAGCCTAAAATTCTAACTGATATGTTTCATGAATGTTATTACTTTATAGATATGAACATGAAGATTAAATGATCTTGGAAAAAAAAGCAAGGCTTGGTATTGGTCTACATTTGGACAACTGACAGTTCGAGGTCAGGTTTTTTTTTTTTTGATAACTGCTAGTTTAAAGGATTTAGGTACATAACCAATACTAAGGGAATTATTAATTGTATTTAATAAAAGCTTGGTTACTTCTAGTTGTATCTGTTTAAAGAAACATATAGGCACTGGAGCTACCACGCAGAATAATGATTTTGATGAAAAAAATCACTGTAATTATCTCGGTCTCTTGAAAAGGGCAAAAACAATCTAGTTGCTGATCTGATGAGGTATATTATTATTTTTTGGGTCAATTGCTGAAATGTCTGACTTTAAATTAGATAGTTAGCTAGCTATTGCCCACACAGGTAAAGATGAAGTTAGATCAAAATTGTTTGAGAGTTTTTCGGAAGGGAGAGAGAGAGAGAGAGAGAGAGAGAGAGAGAGAGAGAGAGAGAGAGGATGCAAATGTAATTTGTGAGTGTAATTTCCTTTTAAAAACAGAAGGGGTCAGGTGCATCCTGCTCTGAGTCATAGGAGGCACACATATCTTTCTTATACTCTCTTTTTCATTACAGTGAAAGGAACAGCAGAAAACCTACTTCAGTACTGCAGTAGTGACATAATGATGATCGTTGAATATTTTTACATTTTACTATAATTTCACTGTTCCAGTCTGTTTATTCATAAAAAGTGAACTATTGGAACAATTTAGAGCAATAGATGTGTTCATTCAGTTCAAGATACTCATTTATATGTTTTCAAGACAAGCAGTAGCAATAGTGTCTTCAAAGTATATGAAAGCAGTATAGAATATGTTGTATTTCAGAAATTTGTTTAGTTCAGCAGGTGTACCTGTTCTTGTGTTTCCGCTGTGAAAATGTGCACAAGCTGAAAGGCAGAAGTGAGCCATGTGACTCATGTGAAGAGTGGGAGGTTGTTCAACATTAGCCCGTTCTCTGGATTTTCACAAGACAATACCTACTGGTGTATTCTCTGATGTCACTGGCAGGCTAAGAAAGTGTGTGGGCTTACGGTCCATACGTCCTCAGTAACAGAGAGGGATCCTTTCTGATGTGTCATTTTGATGTCAAAGCATGAGTGTGAGAGTGTGATCGATCATGCTGTGGTTTTAAGGGCTCAGGGTGCTCAATGACATTTTGAGGTGTGTTTACACCCTCCTACTCCCACCTAACCGCCCCCATTAACTGTCTCTGACGCATATGTGCTTGACCATGGTGTTACCAAGTGCAGAGGGGACACATTCTCAAATCAAATGCTGATGAAATGTGGTGCTAACCAACAACAACTGAAGTAAGAACAGGTTCTATCAGTGGGCTTACATCTTACTTCCTCTATATAATAACATGCCCCCACCCCCCAGCCCAAATATTTAACCAATAGAGACAGAAATTCAGAATCACATTTTTAATATATTTTAATTTACAAATAGCTGACTTAAGTTTACATTTAAAAGTTAGCAATTAGGATGAAATAATAACAAAGTTTAGAGTAAAATGTTAGGTTTTGGTGTTGTGGTAGTTTTTGTTTGTTTTAAGAGATTTACCCATCTGCCACAAGACTTACTCAAGTTAAATTACTCACTCACTCATCACTTAATCATTCTACTAGAGTTTTGGGACAAGTTATTATTTATTTATTTTTTAAACAAACCATTTTGACACTTTTGCACCTTACCATTTCAGAGCCTAAATTACATTCTAGAATTCCATTCTTCGGTCTTTAACCCAGAACCTTTCTTTAACCTTATAAGAAACTTTAACCTTTCTTATAAATTTTGTTGTAGTTACTAAATAACTATTAATCGAAGATGAGGTGGATGTTGCTTAATATTGAATTCACTGACATCCACCAGAGCTTTAAGTGAATAATTGTTTTAGTATATATGATACAGGAACCGAAGCAAAACAGGCACACTAAAACAAGATTTTTATGGTTTATTTCTGACAATTTTTAAATCTTCACAGATGCAGGTGAGCTCTGAAAGCAAACGTGGGCAAATGAAAAAGCTGTGTTAAAAGCATATCTTTACCATTCTTGTGTATATACTACACAGAAACATAAAGAAACCAAACTAAAAAGAGATAATAGTTTATATTTACATATTTGAATCAATACAGAGGCAGGGCAGGTGAACCCCTGTGTATCTAACAGCATCTGTTTAGCCTACTCTTTCAGAGTTAAGTACATACTACATGGACTCCAAAAAGTTGGTTTAGTAGATACTTTATGTTTTATTTTAAATAGTGATAATGATGACACCACCTGCTTCAGGGGACTGTAACAAACTTACATTTAAATTTAAATGAAAGTACAAATTTCATCCTCTCACTACATCCTAAATAGAATATAAAGATGAGATTAATTTCATACAGCAGATGAAATAAATTGTTTTATAAATTGTAAATTGAAACACCTTATAACTTTGATTAATATTAGGCAGTAAAATGTCTACCTAATATCTCATCTAATATTTCCAGCACAAAGCATTCATATACTCCTGAATCGTAAGAGGTTGTTATTAGTTTAATGGACTTGCTAACAATTTCATGGGATCCATCTGTCTGTCTGTTTATAAACAATGTGTACTGACTATGCAGTGAGATCCATAAGTAAGTTTTGTTCTTGGTATACTTCAGAAATAACATTGCAATACAATGACTGTGATAATGAAATGCAGATTGACAGATTTAATAGTGATGATGTAGAAATCCACCATCAACCATATAGAGCCATTCCTTTTCAGTAAACCAAAAATGTGTGAAAATGTTTCCAATTACTTGTTTTTTTAGGCACAAACTGTTAAACTGTCCAGGATTACTATATCTGATATAGGCAAGAACTGGCATAAAGAAAAGCCTACAACCGCATTATTGATGTTGCATGTTAAATTTAACTATTTCAAAAGCAGTGTTATGGTTTTCACTAAAAAAAAGATCTGTTTGAAAACTGGACTGACGGGTTATAAGCTTATATAATTGCTCTGTTCCAAAGTAGAGTGAAAAAAAGGAACTGCTCATGATTCAGATCAACCCACTTCATCTTTGTAACATAACTGCATGAGCATGTAAGTAAGCCAATGAAACTGGCTTACTTTTTTCCATTGGTGATTGAGGTGTCACAGTAGGCAGTATGGAAAAACACCAAAAAAAAAAAAAAATGCACAAAGTGAAAATTGCAGCATTACAGATCTGCCATTTTAGCACCATAGACCCAGGTTTAAGAACTACAGAGCTCAGACCATCACTTGCACCGATTTGAATTACTGCAATAAAGATTACGTCAATTTTATGATGTTAAATGAAATGGGAGTGTATCATATAGTAGTTAACAGGGGTACGAGATTGTATGGGTAATAGCTGGGAGTGAGTTAATAGATGATAAGACAAATTGTTCATGTGAAAAATACCACAGCCCACCATAATGTAAATTATATGGGCAGGGGGCTGTAAATAATATTAATTTGAATCTAATTGGTTCTTTTAACGGAATGGGAGGAATACTGGTAATAATAGTACCAACAGCTCTCCATAGCTATCGTAACAAACCAAATTTTATACAGATTTGGATAATGGGCCTATTATTTGAGTAAATGGATTATGCTTGAAATGTGTCTGTGGAATTATTTTACACTTTAGGGGTCCCTGGCTGCAAATGTTTCTAGAATTGTCACTATATTTAATTACTCTCAATTTACTGCTGATCCTCAATGCTTAATAGTCTTGCCATTTTGAATTGAGTAAACTGATATAATGAGCTAAAATGAGTTAAAATGTAACTATTCCTACTAAAATGTTAAAGCTAATATTCCTAAAGCTTCTTCAGATTATGTGTCCTGTGGAAGTCTTAAAAATTCTATATTGAACCCTACAATACAGTGGATCCATCCATTATCTATACCGCTTATCCATCAGAGTTGCATGGGAAGCTGGATCCAATTCCAGGTGACTTCAGGCGAGAAAAGGTTGACAGTGTATCATAGGTTTTACACTCTGTCATTCACATCGACGTGAAATTTAGTGTAGTTACTTGACCTAATTTGCATGTCTTTGGACTGTGGGAAGAAACCAGAGTACCAAGAGGAAACCCACTCAGGCATGGTGAGAACATGCAAACTCCTCACAGTAAGGCTTCAGTTGGCAACAAGGTTTAAACCCAGAACTTTCTTGCTACAAAACGTCAGTGCAAACCTCTGAGCAACCATGCAGCCAGAGTGTATACTATTAAAACGTATTTAACACGATAAAGCAGCTATTAAAGATGAATGAATGAATGAATGAGAACCCTTAATTATTCAAAGAACTCTTGAGTAACCAGCAAGCAGATTTTATTTATTATTACTCTATTTCTTCACACTTATGTAATAAGCTGATACAGTTCTCATAAACGCAGTATAAAAGTTTTAGAATAAAATAGTAAGTGTAAAAGCGAGAGCTGAGCTTTAATTTGTAACTGCATATACTGTGTTTATCTCGTAACTCATAGGAAAATACCAGAGCACAATGAATGTTCTGCTGTACCTACATTATATTATAGGGATTTTCCCTGTGCTCTGTGATCTGAGATTCATTGTATGAGGTAAGCACAAGCAGCCAAACAGTCATACACTATGTAATTAAGCAATGCAGAAAGAACATTATTTTATACTACATGTATTCAACATGGCAATCGCAGTATATAGTGTATATATAGTATTGCAATGTTATTATAGGATTTTCTCATAGTTGTGTAGATGGATATGTAATCAAGCTTGTTTAATTAAATACAGTATAAACATGTCTTTTTCCTCAGTAAATTGAGTGAAATTTGATTTTCCAATCAGGTTTATGTTTCACCAACCTGAGTATATCATTACATCACTTGAATTATTTACATTACATTACACCAGTGCTTGAACTAATGTAAGGATATAGCTTGCACTTTCTCAGACACATAATTTATAGAAATTGTGAACACTACAACTAAATTTGTCACCTGATCCTGTAACTTCCTCATTCCACTGGAGAAGGTTGAAACACACACTGAGCAGGTTTTTGAGGTATACCATCAAATACTGTTGTGTGTGGGCTTGAGATGAAGAACTTGGGAGGAGCCTGACTGGAACTGATAGAGCTGATTATAATGATTTTTTTTTTGCCCTGGCTGTGTTCCAGGGCAGACATGTTATTCAAAACGTACTCCATCAAACGTACATAAGATGCAAAAACCTCAAGTTTATGTCATTTACCAGTCAGTTTACATAATATAAGGTCAAGCCTCCTGTCTTTGTTTTGTTTTTTTTTTACTCTTGTGGTATGCTTTTCTAATTCCTTACTCTCTCAGATGTGTAGAACAAAAAACTCCACGGAGCAAGATTTGATTGCTTTTTCGTAATAGATCCCAACTGAATCCTTCCTGTGGCTTTTCTCTTTAAACCAAGAATAATAACTTTACATGTTATCTTAAAAGACTTAAAAATCTTACAGATTTAGTCAAGGTTCACCATCTTGCCTTATTAGAGCCACTCATTTACTACAGATTATACAAATTCATTCATCTAAATTGTGTAGGCAAAAGACAAGAAAGGAAATCCCGTAGTGGTATCCTTGTCACCAAAACACCCTAATCTCTCTGTCTTTCTCTATGTGTTTGTGCTCTGCACATGTTTGAATTGTTTGCTCTTTGTGGTTTGGTGTGCTACACTCTGACAGGAAGTGTTGATGTGATGAAAAAAGAGAGCCTGTCATGCATTGCATGTATTAACATCTATTTAAAGAAATGCATGTTTCATTTTTTTAATGGCAAGAACCATATTAAACAGTGAGTATGCTGTAGATCCTACAAGACATAATTATCTTCAAATCCTTTATAACTGGTGGTTTATCACAAGCTGGAAGGTCAGTGATTAAGTTTCTGCTCTAGTGACTGGAAAGTCTAGAAAGTTAATTTCATTTAAATTTCTGAATCCTTTTATTAGGGTCGCAGGGAGGGTGGAGCCCATCCTAGCCAATACCAGGTGACTACTGGGTACACCCTGACCAGTTTGCCAGACCATTGCATGGCCAACACAGACACACAAGCATTTGCACTTACATTTATACCTAGGGTTTTTTGAGAATATCTAATCAGCATAATGTGTATGTCTTTGGACTGTGGGAGGAAACCCACGCAAGCATGGGGAGGGCATGCAAACTCCACACAGAAGCACCCCCTCCAGGCACAGTGCTTAACCTTCTGCTGTGAGGCGGAAGTGCCAACCACTACACCATTGTGCCTCCCAATCTAGAAAGTAGTGAGTTCAAAAATCACATTTCTGCCAATGTTGGCTTAACAGTTATTGTCGCACTTGTGCATCAATATACAGTGGTGCTTGAAAGTTTGTGAACCCTTAAGAATTGTATACATTTCTGCATAAATACGACCTAAAACATCATCAGATTTTCACACAAGTCCTAAAAGTGGATAAAGAGAACCCAGTTAAATAAATGTGACAAAAACATTTTACTTGGTCATTTATTTATTGAGCAAAATTATCCAATGTTACATATCTGTGAGCAGCAAAAGTTTGTGAGCCTCTAGGATTAGCAGATAATTTGAAGGTGAAATTAGAGTCAGGTGTTTTAAATCAATGGGATGACAATGAGGTGTGAGTGGGCACCCTGTTTAATTTAAATAACATGGATCTATCAAAGTGTCAATACATGTTTGTGGAAGTGCATCATGGCAGAAACAAAGGAGACTTCTCAGGACCTTAGAAAAAGGGTTGTTGATACTCATCAAGCTGGAAAAGGTTACAAAATCATCTCTAAAGAGTTTGGACTCCACCAATCCACAGTAAGACAGATTGTGTAGAAATGGAGGTAATTTAAGATCATTGTTATCCTTCCCTGGAGTGGTCAACCAACTCAGATCATTTTGGTTTGAATGAGAAACGTTATGTTTGAAAAAAGGAAAACACTCAATTCCAGCATAAGAACCTTATCCCATCTGTGAAACATGGTGGTGGTAGTATCATGGTTTGGGCCTGTTTTGCTGCATCTGGCCCAGGTAGGCTTGCCATTATTGATGGAGTAATTAACTCTAAATTTTTACAAGCAAAATATTAAAGAAAAATGTCAGGACATCTGTCCATGAACTAAATCTCAAGAGAAAGTGGGCCATGCAGCAAGAAAACAGTCCTAAGCACACAAGTCGTTCTACCAAAGAACAGTTAAAGAAGAATAAAGTTAGTGTGTTGGAATGGCCAAGTCAAAGTCCTGACCATAATCCAATTGAGATGTTGTGAAAGGACCAAAAGTGAGCAGTTCATGTGAGGAAACCCATCAGCATCCCAGAGTTGAAGCTGTTCTGTATGGAAAAATTGGCTAAAATTCCTCCAAGCCAATGTGCAGTTACCGGAAATGTTTAATTGCAGTTGCTGCAAAAGGGGGTCACACCAGATACTGAAATCAAATTCACATACTTTTGCCACTCACAGATATGTAATATTAGATCATTTTGATCAATAAATGACCAAGTAAAATATTTTTGTCTCATTTATTTAACTGGGTTCTCTTTATCTACTTTCAGGACCTGTGTGAAAATCTAAAGATAAAGATAAAGAGATAATATGATCTTTATTGTCAACTGTTGCATGGACAATGAAAATCAGTTTAGCAGCTCTTATATAAAAAAGTGCACAAAAGACAACTAATGAACTACACTAAGCTATATATGTATATATATGTATATATATAAGCTATATATATCTACATACATATACACACATACCTATATGTACACATACATACACGTATACATACATATATCCTGTATATGCAAAAACATATACATCTATCCACATATTCACACATTTAGAGACATACACAGAAGGGGGCATGATATGTCAAAGGTGCATGGTATACACAGGGTGAGAGATAGAGCTTTTTAATCATTAGATGCATGATGCTATAATGTTATATGATGTTCGAGACCTGCTCTAAACATGAGTATTGCACTTAAAGATTAATATTGCACTGTCCAGGAAGATGGTCTGAATGATGGTTATTCAGTCAGTGTATGTAACGGTGGTGGGGTTGCACGTTTAACAGCTTGTAGGTAAAAGCTGTTCTTGAGTCTGTTAGTTTTTATTTTTAGTGTCCTTTACCTTTTTCCAGAGGGGAGAAAAGGGGGTGTCCAGGATGTGTGGGGTCTCTGATAATTCCACTGGCTCTCCTCTGAAGTCTGCCAGTGTAAATGTCACTGAGGGGGGGTAGTGTAGTTCCACTCAAATCTGATGTTTTAAGTCGTATTTATGCAGAAATGTATAAAATTCTTAAGGGTTCACAAACTTTTAAGCACCACTGTATATGTAAATAGTATACCATATACTATACAGGTATGTAGCATAAATATAATGGTTTACCTTGAAAACACTCAATAATAAACCATGAAGAAGCAGCTCCTTGTTCTCTGTTTCTGAAATAAAGTCACTCTCTGTCTAACTTGACAGTAAACACTTCAATCAAGATTTTTGTTTTTTTCCCTTCCCTCTTTTGACTTTTCTCATAACAAGGATGAGTGATGTATCAAAGAAAGCCTAAGCTTTGGGGGAGTCTTTTAAACTAATTTAAAACTTAGAAAGAAGGGATTGTGAGTGGGATTCATATCCAAACGTGCAGCGCAGAATACTGGTACATGACATGTCGAATCCTGTTGCTGAGGGTTTGAGGAATGGAGTGTCATGAAAGAACAATCCAAATGTCTGGAAACCTCCGCTGTCTCTAAATGAGCTTATATGTTCCCATCAGAGAAGCTATACTGCTGTATGCATTTATACAGAGTTTAAAATGTATGTCTGGAAAAAATTCAGTGAAAAGTAAGAAGTCTTAGGGAGACACTGGCGTATTACTTTTCTGTCTATACAAGACAGCATTTTTGAACTATTAAGAATCTTCATCTAAAAATGTATGTACTATGAAATGTGCCATAAGGTGAAAAATGCACAGACATTGATATAAAGCAGTACGAGCCATATAACAGGTCAGTATAAAGACTTCAGTAACATTTTTTCATAATGTACCCAACTTGTAATAGGGTGAGAAGCCCAGCCATCCGGGAGGAGCTCGGAGTAGAACCGCTACTCTTCGGTGATAAGATCTGATAAGAATGCTCCCTGAACGCCTCCCTGGTGTGGTGTTTCGGGAATGTTCCACTGAGAAGAGACCACAGGGGTGACCCAGAACACGCTGGAGGGACTATGTCACCCGGCTGGTCTGGGAACGCCTCGGTATCCCCCCAGAAGAGCTGGAGGAAGTGGCTTGGGAGAGAGACGTCTAGACTTCACTGTTTAGGCTGCTGCCCCCGCGACCCGACCAAATATTCGAATATCATTTGAACAACTGTGTTGTGTCTTCACACTTTCAAAAAGCAAAAGAAAAATGAAACAAAGGAAAAACAAAAGGGGAAAAGAACTGTGATTGCTTCAAAGTTCTTATAAAAACAATCCAGAATTGCAAAAGAGGTTGAGCAAATGGTCTAACCAAAATGCATCACGTGTTACATAATTTAACACCAGCCACTGTCACAAAAAAGTTGTTGGAACAGAATGTATGCTAAACATATTTGCTCATTAGAGGTGCATGTCAAATATGAGCTCAAAAATGCCTATTAAAAACATTCTGTACTATTGACAGTTGAAATGTCAAAGTGTTGCAAGAGCTTTTCTTAAAGATGTCTGAGTGGCATAAAATTTTACTGAATCAAAAATATCATTCAGAACAAAAACAGTAGGTTATTTCATTAAAAGATACACAAGGAATACTTTATACTTTTATTGTATAAAAATACAAAACAATAAAAATCCATTACATAGAAAAAAAAAATCGCATTGATTTCAATGTGAAGCTGAAACAAGCACAAACACCACAATCAACATATGTATATATAATAATATTTTGCAGTAAATATTTGCAAAATACACAAAAGAAATATCAGCATCATGTTTTAAAGGCATAACTTAAGTTTGATTACTTTTGAGAAGGATTAACCCAGCATTTTGAGAACTTTGGATAGAACGCGTGTTTAATATGACATAGCCATTACACAGGGTCTGAGGGTCCCTGCAAGTTCCACAGAACAGACTTACTTCCTCATGTCTGAGAAAGTTTGAACAGGTTTTCCAGAATTCCCAATTCCCAAAATATATTAATCAAAATCTATGTACAACATTTATTGAAATAGGTGCTGCCTTTAAAAAAACATATTAATTAAATATATAT
>JBCNYH010000027.1:31163235-31171445 GCA_039654325.1 Tandanus tandanus | reverse complement strand
CACACACACACACACACACACACACACACACACACACACACACACACACACACACACACACACACAAAGGTGTGCAATGAAAGCGGCAGCTCTGAAGAGCGTCTGTCGGCACGAGACGGATATTCCAGTATATTTACCGTCGGCTGGATGATGTGTGAAGGGATCAGTCGCACTGTCGTTTACATATTGAGATTCTTCTTTCCCGGGCGGGATTTGTCTGCATGTACACCCTCCAAATCCCCGCAGGAGGTGTAGCACTTGATTTGCTTTGATCAGTGGTCGCTGTAAACGAGCTGGAGACTCGCGTGAGAAGGAAGTACAACATAAACACTCGGTGTTTCTAATTACCGCAGTTGGCTGCAAGTGCAAGATGATCCGAGGTGAACCATATCAGCTCTAACATGCATGTGAAAAGAGCAAAAAATGTACCGAAGTTTGAACGCTGTACAATAAAACTATGTTCTCTGGTGCCCTTATGCGCAGCATGATATCGACTGTTGAAAAAAATAAACATGAATTCACTTTAATGCAGCATGTTTTTAATCGATACAATATGCATCCTGCAATTCCCATGCGACTTTGCATTGCTGCATATTTAATCGTATTCAATAAAGCATCCACGGTGGTAATTCTAAACGTCCCGAAAGACCCTGTTTTCTGAACACGCACTGCAAGGCGCGCAGAGTAGTCCATGGTCAGACTATAAAGTTGATAAGCTTTATATAGCCTACAGTCCATCTGACAGAGAGATGTGTTTCATCTACATTACGCAAGTCGGACTCAAAGCTCACAGAAAGCAGTCTTCTCATGCACTGGCTGCCGACAGACCTTCATACCCCTCCATCACAAGAGCATTGCAGCTGGGTATATAATGCACACGAGTAGCCATTAAGCTTTAAGATTAAACGGAAGTTCTTAGTCTGCCTTGCTCGTGTTTGCACGACAGGTTTATATCCATCGATATGTTACTTATATATACAGCCATCATGTCTTAAAGTCCGCGGGGAAAATGCATGACATGCCATAATCTTTTTAGAGCCTTAACAAAGTTATCTCCGGGTCCACATATCATTTGGTGAGCATGACCTGTCTATCGTTCATGACGATGGTCTTATCCAGTACCCGTGACACTTTCGGATGGGGCTTGACACTTACTGCTGTTGTAGATAAACTCAAAGCTAGAACGCGCGCGCGCCGATCGATATTCGTGCAAAACGGAAGACTCCACACATAACCTGTAAAACAGTTTCACTCACTCACTCACTCACTGGCCACACATTATTTCGGAGATTCCCGTTCCAGCGCAGATCCTTCGCTGTCACAGAATCACCTATTTATTTCTCCCTTTCCCCTGCAGACTGTCCTCGGTTATTCGTTCCTGTCATTCTCTCTGGCTCGCGCTCGTTTTGGTCTGCTCATACTCGAGCTACTTGAGCACAGATGCGCGTCTCTCTCTGCCTCCCACCTCGTATGGAAGCCTTTCTAGTCATCGCCTTTGTTATGCGCGCTTTACGTATCATTATTTAGAAAGCTCTGGCGCTGTTTTGAGCATCTTATAACCAAAATCTGCGCGGAGTTGAAAAGCCTACATAAAACACCCCCCCACCACCACCACCGCCCCCCCCCCTCCCGCCGCCGCCTCTCCTCCAGTGCCGTCTTGACCCGAACACATCTGAAACTTATTACTGCGGCCCCCCTTTTTAGTGGGCTGCTCCCGTGATATAGTCGTCACTATGTTGTGTGTTTTAAAACTTTGCTTGTGTAGTATTTGTAGTATGCTCCACCTACACCATGCGCAAAAAACAACAACAACAAAAAAAAAAGTTAGATTTTAGGCAAGTCGATACTTTATTTATTACCAGGCAATATTTACTGTTTTTGGACGGGTTCTTGGAGCGCACGTCTGGGTCATAACACGCCCATAACCTGTCTGTCCTGTTGTCGCTCAGGCTCCTGTTTTGTTTTGGTTTACTCAAAACCCTTTCGGCTTCTTTTTTTCCTTGTGTAGGAAGTGCACAGTGTGGTGTGCACTTCATCCAGAGCAGGAGCTGAACGTGTACTTCTGCTGCACCGTACCCACTCAGTAGCCCCGATCGGTGTCCACTGAAGCCGTTTATATTAAAGGTTCCTCATCACCCCTCCCCTTGCATATCGCATGTCCAGCCCCCCATGTCCATTGGCTTTTCGTGGTCTGTGTGCCTACGTCCACCCCCTACACACACACACACACACACACACACGCACGCACGCACGCACGCACACACACACACACACACACACACACAATGTGCACGCTGCTTTCATTAAACACCTCTCTCTCTATCCCCTCTCTCTCACTCTCGCCTCTTGTCCGGCCCCCTGATCTCTCTGTCCATTGGCTTCTCCAGGTCTATTTTTCATGTCCAGCCCCTAATGAGTGTCCATTGGTTTTGTTATTTCCACACCCTCCTCCCACTCCCCGGTTTTGCCCTGCCCATGTTTTGTATGTCTGTGTCCATCCATCTCCTGACGTTCAAGTTCGCAGGGACGTCACGTCCGCACTTGAACTTGCAGCTCAGGGGGGCTTTTGCCATTTTTTTCATCTC
Organism: Tandanus tandanus; assembly: GCA_039654325.1. NCBI lineage: Eukaryota > Metazoa > Chordata > Actinopteri > Siluriformes > Plotosidae > Tandanus > Tandanus tandanus. The sequence goes on along the minus strand of JBCNYH010000027.1, from coordinate 31,168,860 downwards.
TCTCTTTCTCCCTCTCTCTCTCTCTTAAAAAAAAAGCCATGACGGCTATCCCACAATCCATCTTCCCTGCGCCATCTTTGTATTATTTCTAATTTATTTTGGATGTCAAAGGCATTGATGAAGATATTTTCTCTGGAGTCTCCCCGCTAACCCGGCTCTCCCGATGTGAACCGAGCTGAAAGCCGCCGCCAACCACCATGTCTCGCCGCAAGCAAGGCAAACCCCAGCACTTAAGCAAACGGGATTTTTCGCGTAAGTATACTCTATGTGTTGTGCACTTCTTGTGCCCCTTTTCTTTTCTTGGTCCAGTGTTGAAATATTCCGCAAAGAAGGGGGGAAAAGCCCGTAGCGGAGAGCTTGACACTGCGAAGGCACACACCGGGCGGCGGACAGCGCAGATCGCGGTCAAGTGGACTTCACCGAGGAGCGCAAGCAGACTGCCTTTTCCACTGACCACATTACCTTTACGCGTAGCTTTTTTCCAGCACAAAGTCAAAAACCCCTAAATGCCGGCGTTGAAATTTGGAAAGTTTTTATAGCACTTATTTCTTTGCACGCACGTGCCACGGTCTCTCCGGCCACCTAAGAGGCGTTAAGGTATCGGACTATGGTAGGTCCGCATGCTTCGGGTCGACTGGTGCGACTCTACCGTAAGGCTGTCTGAGAGTGACTACTGGCAGAATTTCCCCTCCTCGCGCGCTGTTTTTGGAAGATTTTCAAAAAAGTGGAAGCGCATTTTGATTGGGGAAAAAAAAAAAAAAATCTCGTGTCGGGATGTTTACAAGCGCCGCGTGTGCCGTAAGAAACAGCGCTGAAGCCGCTTTCATGAAACTGCACGCAGCACCGACAATATCAATCTAACCTACAACCATGCGTTTTTATTTCCAAAGTTAACATATTGTCCAGTATTGATCATAAAGTAGAGCTTCTGTGGAGTAACCTGAGTTAATATTGAGCTTTATTGAGAACAACAATACGATTATACCTATATATTACCACATAATCATTTCTCCCAGGTTCATTCTAACGCATTACTGTAGAAGTGCTAGCTATCTATACACAGGCAAGACCAGTTCTGTTTTACTTCTATTACATACAAATAGTTTAACCTGGTATCCTTAAGATATTCTACTACAGTTTCATTAGCTTTTAATAGATCCCACAAAGAACACAATTTCACACTTTAAAATACCTCTGAGTTTTGAGTGCTTCTTGATAAAACAGATCCCCAAAAGCGCTCACTGGTAAATCCACCACAGCACAAAGTGTGCACCAACTCAAAAATAAACTCAGAAACATATTTGGGACCGTGGGGCTTGTGGAAAAACGCCAAGATGATCCTTGGTTGAGTTTTTTTCAGGCGGCACTGAGCTCCAAGATATGTCATGGCTTTACCATTAAGGTAAACATGTTTGATACAAATCCGCGTTGTTGTAACATTGTAACGTATCGTGTAACGTTATTGAGTTTCCACACACACACACACACACACACACACACACACACGCACAGACAGAGCGAGCGCGCGTCCCGTAGCTGCTCCGTAGAGTCTCAGTGATCGGTGTGTAAGTGTGTATGCGTGTGTGACACCCGTCGCTAGGAGGCACACTACGATCACAAACTGGAAATGAACTTGAACCTGAGCAATTTTACCGCCACCTCTATCTACATATTTAACGACAGGATAGAGGTAGCCTATTAAAGACACCTCTAACCGCTTTAAAAATCGATCTGGTTCTCCTCCTGGTCCCTGTGCTTTGGTCTGATTGCACTTAAAAAAGTAAAGTCAAACTGTAAACATCTACATTGTTTAATCTATATTTGTTGGTGGTGTATTCTGTAATTTAACTAAACAACAGTGTTCAGGCTCACTTTTAGTTACCTCGTAGCTTAGCTGGATTATCCAAACCCTTTTCAGTAATATCTCTCAAAAACAACTTGACAACAAAACACCTTCCCTCTGTTTTAAACAGACACTTATAACACATTAATCATTCAATCATTTATCTGCACTGGTATTCAAGATCGGTAGTAATAAAAATATTTTTTCCCCCCTAAATAGTTGTTTAAACGCATACATTTTCATGATGTTTTTCAGACTGCAGGGAGAGTTTTATGACGATGGATAATTTAACAGCATTTAAAACTAAATTGAGTAACAGACCTGTGCGTTTTCAGACAATTATAATCCATATCCAGTTTATATACTACCCTCTGGCCAGTTTAATCACTTTTAAACTGCTCCTAAAGTCATTCACATGTGTTAAAGCAGTTTTAGTTTCCTAACTCACTATAAAGTTTGTTACGTGAAAAAGAGATCAGGCAGTGTTTTATATCATTTAAGCTTATATATGAAATACAAGACAGCTTAATAATGAAGAGTGGACTTTTATATAAGACTTCTAATAGTTTGTAGTACAAGATTCCCATAAGAGCATGATGGCCTGCATTGTGAAGATAATCAGTTGTTTTTAACCTGTATATGTTGCCTGTACCTGTGTGTATATATATATATATATAGGCAAAATATCGCACCAAAATATAGTTATAAATTTATTTATAGGCTTATAATGAACTGTGCAGTTATCAATGCAAGGAAAACAAGGAAAAGAAACTTCAAGGAAAAGAGAAGTAAATAGATTTTTTAAAAATATAAGCAATTTGATGTCGATTTGTTACAGAATTTGTGCACAAATGAGAGCTCATCTGTTCATGTTAGTTAACCCAGAGACCCAGCACGGGGGTTTGTTGAATAAGCTAAGATCTAAAGCAGCAGTCTGTAACCAAGCACGTTGCATTTATTCCGCGCTTTATCTTTCGCAGCTTGTGGTGAAGGTTGCGCTCACTGCACATTTTCCCCTTCTGTGTGTCCATAAAGGTGAAGGTTAAATTATTTCTCCAGGTCCGGACACTTGAAACTCATAAAAAATCTGGCACTATCTGTTTTTCCTATTGTAATATGTAATAACAACAACAACAACAACAACAATAATAATTAATAATAATAATAATAATAATAATAATAATAATAATAATAATAATAATAATACATGCTTCTTTGGATGATTTTAAATTTAATTAAAGTGAGACTCTGGCAGCTTAGTCAGAGGTCAAGATGCCTCCTGTAAACTCCATGAAAAATGTCTGGGTGAGAAACATACTTTTCTGTCCGAGGAATTGCATTAGTCCATCAATGCTTACTTTTTAGTTCCCTGCATAGTAAAAGAAAATGCTCACCACAGTAACTTTTCCAGAATTGTGGAGCAGCAAACAGAATATAATGTGTTTATATAACATGTATATATATATTTTTTATTATACTATGAACAGCAATAATTATTATAATTATAATAATAATTAACTTGGTCTCACTGCAGAAGGTTAGTTCTGCCAAATCTTCTAGTAAGGCTAATATTATCTTTTCTGAGTTTGCTATGAATTCTCAGACATATTATGTCCATCAGATCACCACTAATCACTGATTTCTTGTCTACCCTTCTGTCTGTCTCTTTTATTTGATTTGTCTTGAACGCCGCTGTCTGCCATGAGCAGCCGAGCCCCTGTCGTCCGTGGTCTCGGAGGAAAGGCAGGAACAGCACGGGCTGGTACAGGTCTCTCCAGAAGGGGATCAGGACCTGCTCACCTGCGGCCAGTGTCAGATGAACTTCCCTTTGGGGGATATCCTCATTTTTATTGAGCACAAAAGGAAGCAATGCAATGGTACCATGTGCATGGACAAGACAGTGGATAAGCCCCCTTCTCCCTCGCATGGCGAGCTGAGGAGAGCATCCAATCCTGTGGAGGTGGGCGTCCAGGTCACGCCGGAGGATGAAGATTGCTTGTCAACGTCTTCGCGAGGAATCTGTCCCAAACAGGAAAACATAACAGGTAAATATGTCCCAAGAGACTGAGACGGGCTAGGAATGATATATGCTTGGGTTGCATGCTGTAAGTGTGTGTTTGTTTGTAGGTATGTGTTAAGGATGTCTGTGATGCACTTATGGGTGTGTAGTCTACAGATCACAAACACATGTTCTCCCAGTGGAGTTCTCGTCCACCACTCCGGAGAGACATTTCAGTGTTGGGAGGATGGAAGTGATGGAGGAATGAGGACTTATATATCATAATATTGCATGGTTCTGCTATAGCATGAAGACAACCCCCAAAATTTTTTTTGTTGTGATTTATCATCATATATATCATCTTATACCAAGATGGTATAGCTGTGACTTTGAATTCTGACTGGGTGGGATTTTAAAAAAAATGAAACTCATTCTTACAGCATACATCACTTGTCTAAACCGTTGGCTATATGCTTGCTTTGAGTGTCTCTAGTTTTACCTCCTGTCCTTTCAGTTGTCTATCTTTCTGAGCAGTTAAGCAGTTAAACCTGCTCAGGTACTACCCCGTGATGCATAATGGTGTCACAGTGATGTGTTTTTACAGTAATTAAATCTAAACTTGACTTTAAGTTGCCATTTGGTGATTGGCAATTGGAGCACTAAGGGTGTGTCAGGAGGAGGGTACAGACCCATCAAGAGAATGAGGAAATGAGAGAGAGTGCAAGATAAAAATGGTAGTTGGGATGCTTGGGGATTGGTTGGTGAAGACGTTGGAGTTTCAGGGGAGCCTGTCCCTTCAGTATGTGTCCACAAGCCCATGGGAAATCCCGCTATGTGTAGCTCATACTCTCTCATGTGGTTTACTCAGATGCATCTTGAGTTCATTGTATTTTGATTTTTTTTTTTTTTTTGAAAAGGCCACATCTTATCCATATAAGTGTAACCCTGTACAGTTCTGACAAAAAAAAAAGGCCAGTCAGTTATTCTTGGATGTTAGGGGACAGTCTCATATCACTGCTAGCTATTTATTTAGTCTTTTATTTAAATTAGAGCATGTCCCACTGAATATCTCCTTGCACTATTTAAGGCACAAGAAAACCTTAAATACTGCTATGGAAATAAATTACAAGGCAGTTCATCACTTTGATGGTAAACAATGTTATAAAATAAGTATTTGGAATACAAAGTGTTAAAATGCAACCCTATATAATCCTGTATCTTGAGTAAATAATGTCAGTGAATATGGCATTCTTGTGATCTGTGTAGTATTAGAAATGACTGCACAAGTGTGTGTGTGTGTGTGTGTGTGTGTGTGTGTGTGTGTGTGTGTGTGTCTACTTGAGCTGATTTAGACTTTGCATTTGAAGAGAGTAGGGGAAAAAAGTGTGAGTGAGTCTGTCCAGCCTGTTTTTCTGCCCTGGTCTTACATCGGGCAATTCTCTGGTCTGCTTCAAGGATCAGGTTCTAGGAAATGCCTGAGCTGCTCAGTCCCATCTCCAGTGATTTGGGCCTGTCACTACAAGTTTTTTATCAGCCCCATAATTCAGTCGTACAACTGTGTCTGTTTCCACTTCTCACTTACATTTCAGAGTCAGTGAATCTCATCGAACACTGTGGTTAGCTGTGGTTCTCAAAGCCAGCACATACATTAGATTGATGTAGGTTTTAATATATAATTGTGGTAAGCAGGGTCAGCTATGTGTAGTTAACCCCTTTGTTTTAAAAAATGTTGATGCCATTTCAGTGCAAATTATACAACCTCTTTATATATTCGCTAGCTATC
>JBCNYH010000027.1:31138643-31156975 GCA_039654325.1 Tandanus tandanus | reverse complement strand
CACACACACACACACACACACACACACACACACACACACACACACACACACACACACACACACACACACACTCTCTCCCCCCCTCTTTTTCTCTCCCTCTCTCTGGCCCCGGTGTAAGATTTATGATCTCAGTGTAATTTATGACACACACTGAGTAAATCAGAAATCCATCAATCTGGTTAAAGGACGACCCGAAGATCTGCTCAATTGATTGGTTCTATTCATCAAAATAATCGTTCTAATTAATTACATTAGGCTACAGCGCCATGGCGACTGGGCTCTGGTACTCTTCACTCCCGGAAGAGGATTATGAGCATTAAGAGCTAAATAAATATAAATGTGTTGGATGTGAGTGTTTACTGAAATCTAAATCGTCTCTCCACTTAAATTCAGAACAATAATAATAATAATAATAATAATAATAATAATAATAACAACAATAATAATAACTATAATAATAATAATAATAAAAGAATAACTATAATAGTAATAATAATAATAGTAATAAAGAATACTAATAATAAAATAATAGTAATAATAATAATAAAAGAATAATAACAATAATAATAATAATAATAATAATAATAAAAGAATAACTAATAGTAATAATAATAGTAATAAAGAATACTAATAATAAAATAATAGTAATAATAATAATAATAAAAGAATAATAACAATAATAATAATAATAATAATAATAGGTTTTAAGCTGTTGTAAGGAATCAGGAGTAATATGACTGGAGTTTATTGAGAAATAATCGACGACAGGGTGAAGTGATTCCTCTTATAGGAATAAAATATGGGGGGGGGGGGGTGGTAATGAAAGCAAAGACTGAAGAGAGAAAGAAAAAAAGTAAGAAATATAAAAGAAAGACTGACAGAAAAAAGCCAAAGAAATAGGAAAGAAAAAATATATAGAAAGAAAAGAATTTAAGAAATTAATCAGGTAAAGAAAGAAGTAATGAACAAAGAAAGAAAGAAAAAAATATTATAAAAAATATAAAAATAGGGCAAAATTTGACAAAATTTGGAAGTTAAATAATTGAATAAAAATATAGAAGAAACAAAAAGAAAGAAAAAAATAGCAAAACAAGTAAACAATGAGAACTGAGAGAAAATACAAAAAACAAAGGAAGAAAAATGAAGTAACCGAGTGAAGGAAAAACTTAATTTCTGAGGTTCTGGTTCAGCTTGGTGGAGGTCTGCGCTCTCCGAGTACTCTTGTTGTTTTTATTTGAGTGACATGTTTATTTAGCATTTATGGAAGGAGTCTCCAGTGTTGGCGCTTTGTAAGAATCAGGGATAAAACCTGCTTTAAAAACTTCAGAAAGGACGTTGTGTACGTTACGCATTTAGATTCGAGTTTGTGTCTTTAACGTTCCACAGAATTATCTGCAATTAGTAACAGATAAAAACGTTTAAAGTCTCATTCTTTAGTAAATAAGGAAATGTAATTGTTGGCAAAATTGCTGCGGTGTTGAGAAGAATAAACGCTTCAGGACGAGGTGTTCGAGGATTTTAAAAGTAATTTAACACTGATGTTTATTTCTCTCACTGGATGCATATCTCTCTCTCTCTCTCTCTCTCTCTCTCTCCTTTGAGAGTGTCACTTTAGGGAAGCCCATGTTCCTAAGATTCCATATACATACTACCCCATTAACACTATTGTTTACAACCCCAGAGAGGAAAAAGCATTGATCACACTTCATGTAGCATCAACTCCGCTGTGGCTCAGAAAAATCACTTATGACATGAATCAGATTTTTATCTCTGACTGTGTGTGTGTGTGTGTGTGTGTGTGTGTGTGTGTGTGTGTGTGTGTGTGTGTATGAGCCATCAAAGTTCCTTGACAGTGAAAAACACTCCCGCTGCACCGGCCGCCAGCGAGTGCTGCCGACTGGAGTGTGAGAACGGGAGATCAGCGTCAGTAATCCTTCATCGAGTCAGGAGCAAAGAGCAAGAGCTCGGCTGCCATCCGGTATTCCTATCTATTCCACAGACGAAGAAGACGCTGTAATATCCAAAGCATAACGGTTCACATCTCGTTAAAACCCCGTTATTTAAATTAAACCAATTAAATTAGTTCTGAAATATTCCGTATTCCAGGCACGAACAAATGAACATAATAAATGCAGGGGTGGCGCTAAAAATATAAAAATAAATAATTAAAAAAACTAACATTTTCACACACTTGATGCACGGAGTGTGATGCATCTGACACTTGTACTGCGGGAGAAATGTGTTTTTGAAGAAGGTAAAGGTGGAAAGCAAAAACAAACCGTAGAAAAGAAAAAAAAACAGTAAAACTGAAATAAACAAAAGCAAAAAAAAAAAAAAAAGGAAAAAAAAAAAGAAAGGGGAGAAACAGAGACAAAGCTAAGGAATAAATAACCTGAAAGCACAAACAAATAAATTAAAGTGAAAAAACAACAACAAAAAAAAACAAAGAAAACTAGCCTGGGATCACGGAAACGAATAAAAAAAAATACAATGTTCAGGCCACGCCACAAATGAAAAAATAAAAAAAAAACAGATAAAGTGTACAGGGGTAAAGTACACCCCATGAATTTTTTTCCAAGCTATATATGAATAGGAGGAGGCATAAATATACGTATAATTAAGAGCCAAGATAAGAGATCTTTATTGTCAACTGTTGCATGAACAATGAAAATCAGTGTAGGTATAAATGTAGCTATAGATGTAGGTAGAGGTATAATTACAGGTATAAATGTAGGTACAGGTATAATTGTGGGTATGAATGTAGGTACAGGTGTAATTGCAGGTATAAGTGTAGGTACAGGTGTAATTGCAGGTATAAGTGTAGGTATAAGTGTAGGTACAGGTGTAATTGCAGGTATAAGTGTAGGTATAAGTGTGGGTACAGGTGTATTGTAGGTATCAGTGTAGGTTCAGGTGTAAGCGTAGGTACAGGCAGAAGTAGAGGAATAAGTATAGGTACAGGTGAATGTGCAAGTACAAGTATAAATACAGTTATAATTGTAGGTATAAGTGTAGGTACAGGTGTAGGTGCAGGTATAATTGTAGGTATAAATGTAGGTACAGGTATAATTGTAGGTATAAGTGTAGGTACAGGTGTAGGTGCAGGTATAATTGTAGGTATAAATGTAGGTACAGGTATAATTGTAGGTATAAGTGTGGGTACAGGTGTAATTGTAGGTATAATTATAGGTATAAGTCCAAGTACAGGTACAATTGTAGGTATAAGCGCAGGTATAAGTGTAGTTACAGGTAAAGATGCAGGTATAAGTGTAGGTACAGGTGTACCTATAATTGTAGGTATAAGTGTAGGTACAGGTGTAGGTGCAGGTATAATTGTAGGTATAAGTGTAGGTACAGGTGTAAGTGTAGGTATAATTGTAGGTATAAATGTAGGTACAGGTATAACTGTAGGTATAAGTATAGGTACAGGTGTAAGTGTAGGTATATTTGTAGGTATAAGTGTAGGTACAGGTGTAAGTGTAGGTATAATTGTAGGTATAAATGTAGGTACAGGTATAATTGTAGGTATAAGTGTAGGTACAGGTGTAAGTGTAGGTATAATTGTAGGTATAAGTGTAGGTACAGGTGTAATTGTAGGTACAGATAAAAGTGTAGGTATAAACACAGGTGTACCTGCTGCTATCAGCTCCGGGTTTGGTATACCCCTCGAGCGCTCCCTCCCACACACTGTTGGCCATAGCGTTTCCGATAGCCGTCATCACCATGCTCAGCTCCACAGGCCAGTCGTCCAGGTCCAGCGAGCGCACACGTGACAGGTGTGTGCCCAGGTGTCGATGGATCCCTGAGCACTCGATACAGATCAGAGCACCAAGGTTCAGACTCGCCCAGTCTGGATCTACACAAGAACAAAAATATAAAAAATTATAATAATAAAAACATGAGTAAAGCTGTTCACGCGGCAACACTTTTACTACAGCCGCCATGATGAAAATACTGATACCAAAATAGCTCTCTCTCTCTCTCTCTCTCACACACACAAAGTTATGTACTCACTGGGGGAGTCACAGTCCACACAGAAGCTGTTCCCTCTCACATTCCTGATGGACTGGATGGTCATGGCATCACTCTGGCTCCCTAATCGTGACTTCAGTGAAGATTAGAGGAAGATTACGTTAGAGATGACAAGAAATAAAAGAGTGTTTGGTAAAGTGAGAGAGAGAGAGAGAGAGAGAGAGAGAGAGAGAGAGATAGAGAGCGAGAGAGAGCGAGAGACAGAAGACGAGACATTCTGTACCAAGATGAAAATAAGACCTGTCAGTCTTAATAAGAGATTTTCCCTACATGCTCTACCTGTACTTACACACACACACACACACACACACACACACACACACACACACACACACACACACACACACACACACACAACATTGTGAGGGTTTGAAGGATTGTGAGTGAGCTGTCTCTCTATTAACATGGTCAAGTCCTTTTATGTATGTTTAAATGCCTCTGAAATAGTAGTTGCATTATCACACACACACACACACACACACACACACACACACACACACACACACACACACACACACACACACACAGATGTGCATATACACACCCCCACATTCCATGCTCTGTATCTGTCTGTGCTGCTCCCCAAAGAGAATGACTTCCATATGTAATTGAAAAAAAAAACAAAAACTGACAGCTGTCAGTCGGTTGAGGAAATGCATGATTAAAATGTTCTATAATGAGTTTGGAAAAAAAACCATAATAAATACCAATAATAATAATAATAATAATAATAATAATAATAATAATAATAATAAAACCAAACAAAAACCATCAAGGGAATACAGTATTCCTTTTCAGTATTTTTTTTCTTGTCATATACACTATATCTTGTTTCTCTCCCCTTTTCTGCATACCAGTGTTGTGTGAAGTGCTCCAAGGGAATGCTGAAATCTCCACTGTCATGAAACGGAATTGTAAATCTGGGGGACAAAAAAAAATAAGTTGTGTATGTTTCAAAGGAGCGCAGAGCATTTCAGTAATGGACATGTTGGCGAAGGGAGGGAGAGAGGGAGAGCAGGAAGAAGAGAAAGAAGGAGAGAAGGAAGGAGAGAGGTAGAAGAAGAGAAAGAAGGAGGAGGAGGAGAAGGAGGAGGAGATCGCCAGGGCCAGGGGGACCCAGCAGGCACTGTTTCCTCAGGACTCTTTTAGCCCTACCCTGGCTACGAGCAGGCTTCAAAGTTGTTAATATTCAGCTGGGAAACCGTATCCAGAACACAAATAAATTATTAAGTGCATGAACTTTTTAGGCAGTAAGATGAACTGATGGGGCACATCTGTGAGATCCAGGATCCAGAGTCATCTTATTTGTGTGTGTGTGTGTGTGTGTGTGTGTGTGTATGTGTATTGTTTTTGAGCCGGTGTGTGCCTTTGCAGTTGTTTGTGTGTCTGAATATATATGTGTATGTGTGTGAGAGAGAGTAAGAATGCCCTATTAATGTGTGTGTGTGTGTGTGTGCATGTGTGTGTGGAACTGCCTCCTCTGACTTCCCAGCCTCTGGTCTCCGGCCAAGGGCATGCATAATTGATTCCACACGCGCTATCATTTTCTTGATGTAATTGCTTTAGTAAGATATGATGAAATCTAATGGATAATTTATCGTTCCAAAATGGGTAAAGAAACAGTGAAATGACGCCGGAGGTTTAGTAGACTCACAGAGAGAGAGGAATGAATGCTCCATCCAGGAAGTGCCCGATCTCTGTATTAGAGGCTGATTAGTCCACTCTGCTCAGTGATTAAATGACTACAAGAAGTCATTCTCTCTCTCTCTCTCTCTCTCTCTCTCTCTCTCTCTCTCTCTCTCACACACACACACACACACACACACACACACACACACACAATTTTTTTTTTTCCTTTGCTCTTTCCTTCTGACTTCTACCTCGTCTCCTTGCTCAGTCTGTTTACCTCTCATTAGTGTTTTCCGGTTTGTCTAATCCTGTCATTCAGTCTCTTTCTTTGCTTTTGTGTACAGTTCCATCACTCTCCCCGGCTGATCTCTGCTTGTTGATAGAAGCAGCAGATGGGCTTAACAGAATTGTCGGGTAGAGGAGCTCTACAGTTCTTGAGAAGCATGTTTGTTTTGTCGGCGGCATGGCCTGCTCCAAGTTCTGGATGCAACGCAGCGTAGTTGTATCTGCACAGCAAAAGTGTGGGTACTGTATATGTGTGCGTTCGTGAGATGGGCTTAGATCCTGGCAAAGGCACTTGGCTGTTTGTTTCACAGCAGGGGTTGTGAACTGTGTGTGTGCTGTTGTCTGTTTGTGCTCTGAACAGGAACCTATCCCCAAAGGACGCTTCTGCCTCTAGCCTGTTCTCTCAGCTCAGTGCGCGCACACACACAAACACACACATAGACACACACACAGTGAACTACGTCTCCACATTTTTCACTTTAGCTAACAGAACACACACTCCCAGTCTGGAGGACGCTTTATGTTGTTGTTTAAAGTACAAGGGGTGCTTTATGTTTTTCTGCCCTAATCCTTGTTCAGTATCAGATATCTGCCGGAACAATAGGCGCAGTGCCATGTCAGTCTCTCCTTGTTGACAGTGGCCAGTAACAATACTGACTGCTGTGTCTCCTGTTGAGAGCAAAGCCCTTTAGCCCCTTTTGAAAACTGATTTAACAAGATTTAACAATAAATATACAGTATATGTATCAAACATTTTTGCAAGAAGTCAAGATAGGGAGCTAAAGAACTGCTGTTTGTTGGTGGTTTAAAAAACTAACATGGCAGTAAAAACAGAAAAACAGCTCTTACTTTCCAAATCCCTATAACTGACAGATTAATTTTTTTTTCTCCTCTCCCTTTCTCTATCCTTCTCTTGTTCTTTCATCTTTCCCCCTTTTTCTCTTTCTCTCTGCTGCATGTCATTCTCTGGGAAGCTCCAGCAACCGCATGTGTCTCAACACGTCTCGGGATGATGCTAACCGTTTCTCAACTCATTCCCCCAACCCTCCAAACCTCCCCCCAAATTTGCTCTCTTTCTCTCAGTTTCACTATTCTGTCATAAAGTTAGTTTTGATTTGGTTGGTTTCATTGGTTTTGGATCTCTTGCTTCTCTGAGAGAGACAAGAGCTAGATCCAGACCTCAAAGGCACTGGTCGAGCACATCTGTGTGTGAATGGCTGCTGGAATGGGGATGTTGGAGCAGAAGGGGCAGCCGCACAAAGGCAAAATTGTCCAGCGGCCCCATTAGTCTCCTTGGGCTCAGTGTGGTCAGACTGGCTCAGCCAGACAGGATGATAGATGGCTTTGTCAGGGGTCCCAGGGTGTGCCCTGAACCTGAAGCACTTTGTTTATCTTGAATAGAAAAGGGAAAGGCTCAGGAATAATCTATGTCTAGCTTTCTTCAGATAGAAAAGAAGGGAGAGAGAAAGAGAGCGAGTGTTTGGGAGAGTTGGAGTAAAGAGGAAGGGAGGAAAGGGAGGAGGTGGGGGAGTGTGTCAGTTGGTGGTGAGGGGGAGGGGTAGGGCCCTACGGTGGTTGTCCATTAACAGATGAACTTGGCTGAAGTCCAGGCATTTGATGAGACAGTGTCATAGCCTCTGCTCTATCTAGCCTTTTCAATCTCTCTCACCCTCCTCTCTCTTTCTCGCTCACTGTCACTCTCCGCCTCTGCTTATTCTGCCTTTCTTGTTCACTTTTCCACCCTCTTTCTTTCTTCCTTTCTTTTTTTCTCCTGCTTTTCCTTTATCGCCCTTTCTAGCTCCCACCGAACCTGCTGACGATACATCAACAGTTCTTTTTTGGCTAAAGGCAAAAAACGACACTACACTTTTCACTGCCAGCACCTCCCCATGCCAGAACCAGTTTAGACCGGTTAGCTGGCCTTGTAGCCAGTGCTCTGTCAACTTGCCTTACCTTGAAGAAGAAAAACAAAAGGCGAAAAAAGAAAAAAGTCTTGTTCTGATAACAGCAGTAACCTGTCGATCCCCAATAGTGGAATAAAAAGAGGAAGTATTTAGAAGGGAAGAATTATTAGACAGGACGTAAAAACAATTTACTTCATAAAAATTACAGTTCACCAGAGCCAGAGGTACAGTAGTTTTTAAAAACCTTTTAAAACCATCAGGTGGTGCTTCAAGGCTGGAGAAGAGAATTGCTTAAGATGTGGCAGAGGTGGAAAGTGCCACATATTGCTTGTGCCCTAGCTGGGACATTTCCTCTATGCTGCCTGTCACTGCCGGCTGTGCTGCAGCCTGGCTGCCTAGTCTGTGCTTGCTAAGCAGCGCTGGACCTCTGGACCCCTGATGTATGACCCACTTACACCCGTCAGCGGCGGATGCCATCGATTTCTCCTCTTCCTCTGAGGCATGGCCAGTGAACCCTAGGCCAGCTCTGTCCAGAGCTCAGTTATTCATCACCCCACTCAGCCCCCAGCTCCCTCCCCAGGTCCAGCTGGAAACCAGCTTCATGACTCAATCGTCTTTTTTCCCCCAGTGCGCTCCCCTGCTTTATTTAGGATGGAAGGCACTCAAAGGAACCCAGGGCCAATTTGTAGTTTGAGAAAGGTCTATGTTATTGATTGAGCATGGCAGTTTCTTTAGCATGGGATGCTTAACCTCTTTTTCTCGCTCTCTCAGCTTGGCGGTTGTTGATTAACCAGGCCTGCCTCTGACCCTTTGAGGTCCAGAGAGGCGGCGCTTTGGCCCTGATAGCCACTCTGTCTGCCTGGTGTATGCTACAGTCGAGTGGTTGTGATTGTGCTCTGTGTAGATTGCGGTCATATAGGGAACAGCAAGTTTCTATCATGAGGAATAGAAGGTCATAAACTTGCTCCCTCTTATCAGAGACACACCCCTGATCTCCACCTGGTTCTAACTACATGCTGTATCAAAGGTGAATGGCACAGACAGGGCAGAGGGCAGTACTGGTCTGAATGATGGGAAACCAGCTAAACCGGTAAACACACCTGCTGTAGAATGCATGTACCTATAGAATGCATGCACTCACTTACAGGCAAAATATCATGCTGAGTAACTGTAATGCTCTGCGGAGATTTATATACTTTGATCATGGTTTGTTGTTTTACCTCATGCTCTGTTTCTGAAACACACTGTTTATTTCACAGAACCATTTAATCTGATTAATTAGTGTGTTGATATATATTTTTAATAAGCATTGGATTACAGTGCAGAATCTGGTCCTTTTCTCCAAAAGTGTGTGCTGGTGACCAATAATATTTATCTGTGTGGGTGCTCGAGTGCAGTCTTAAAGGAAGGACCAGAACATTCAATAAATTAGATAAAAAAATTTTGAGAGCCAGCTAAATATAACCGCAGTATTCTCCAGTGACCAGAGCTGGCTGACCGACATATTAACATTTTTGTATTCGGATTGACTGTTGAGAGCTGTAACAGGGTGCGCGGATGTGAAAGTGTGCAAGCTCTGAAATGGGCTATGTATTATTAGCGAATACTTGTGCAGAATGACACCTTGGTTTGCTCTAAGAGAAAATGCCTAGTTTTTGGAGTCACAGATTGCATGAACTGTGTGGGGCAGCTGGCATTATAATGCATGCTAATTGCTGCATTGTGAGACTAGCTGCATAGATTATTTACATGTAACATGATTGGGGTCAAAACACTGGACCCTGCTTCAGGAAAAGCTCTCCTGGCCTAGACATCATGACCTCTGGTGCAGTAACCTCTCCTAGTGTACCTTCGAACCCAGACTCATAAACCATTTGAAAAAAAAAAAAGAGAAAGAGAGAAAAAAAAACCCACAGAGATGGATTAGCTACTGTTTCTGTTCCTCTATTTTGCACACCACTTCGTCCTATTGCTGTCCCTGAGTCCATGGGAGCAGCAGAGGCCAGAGGAGCAGGGGGAGGCTATGATCATCATCCACTGCTCCTCTGTGGGACTGGGTATGCTGTGCTAATGCCAGGAAGGAGACCCTGCTAATGGGGTCAACACTGGCAGAAGGTGATATATGGATTAAGTTTACCATGGCATATTTTGGTGTTTTTCTTGTGTGTGGGGACCAGGAGATTGGTACCAATGATTAATGCACATGCCCTCCAGTTCCACACAGCCACCTGTGGTCGCTCTTTGGCCTGAGCATCACGGTGAAACCTGCCCCATCACTTTTCAGTGCAAGGGCATTTACTAAGATATAATTGCCCTGGATTTTTTAAAGAGAAATAAATTGGAATGTCAGTTTATTCTAACACTTAAAAAAACCAACCTTTTTGTGTTATTTACTGCCGGTTGCTGGTTAGAGGCACATTGGTCTTGGCTCAGTTTCTATTTAGACAGGCAGACAGACCTCTCAATGCTTAATGTCCTAAATACCACATTATACCACTGCATATTTCTAATGGAGCTTCTCTTCATTCTTGGAGTGCATTAAAGTTGTGAAGGGGTGAAAGAAGTTGGATGTGGCCTTTTGTTTATTTTTCCTATCCTTTACTCTGTTTCACTTTCCATCCTCTCTCCTTCCCCTCCTCTCTTTCTTTAAGTTTGCTGGGATGAGGCTGCAAATGGCTAAAGTATTTACAACACGCCTGGTTTCAGTTGCTTTCAGAGGCAGGAGGATCTGTAATGTTTGCTTTGGGCTGTGTGGGGTCTTGCTAAAGTGCCTTTTATTAACAGTTTGCCTGAAGAAAGTCTCACTGGCCAGGAAGCAGCACACATGAGCGTTCGAGTGTGTTTGTGTGGTGGCGAGTAGCATTGTGGTGTTACTCAATGTGCAGAGGCACTATCAGAAACCATATCAACGCTTTTAATAGATCTTGATAACTTCATGATATGGCAGCACGGTGGCCCAGTGGTTAGCACATTCGCCTCACAGCAAGAAAGTCCTGGGTTCGATTCCCGGGCTCGGGGCGTTTCTGTGTGGAGTTTGCATGTTCTCCCCCTTGCTTGTGTGGGTTTCCTCCGGGTACTCTGGTTTCCTCCCACAGGCAAAAAACATGCACAGTAGGCTGATTGGCAATTCCAGATCACCCCTAGGTGTGAGTGTGATTGATTGTTTGTGTGTGTGTGTGTGTGTGTGTGTGTGTGTGTGTGTGTGTGTGTTGGCCATGCAATGGCCTGGCAAGCTGTTCGAGGTGTACCCCGCCTTCGCCCAGAATTGGCGGAGGTGGCCTCCCCGTGACCCTAATTAGGATTAAGCAGCTTAGAAAATGAATGAATGAATGAATGAAATTCATTATCTCTGCTTCTTCGTATGAAACTGTACAGTAGGGGGTGACACGGGAGTGGATTTTCACCCCTGTTCCATCCCACTCCCACAGAAAAAAAATGTTGTCCCATCCCAATCCCAGGCCAGAGTAAAAAAAATTCCTGTCCCACCCCACTCTTGGTAAAATGACTCCCACTCCCATCCCGCTCCCATTCAGAATGACTCCTGCATCTGTACCACTCCCATTTTTTCTTCTTTTAGTCTTTAGGCAATACATTGAGTTTGATTTGATCTTCTCCCCATTATTTTTTAGATTACTTTGTGTTCTGCAGTTTTATTTCAAAAGATATGGCAACAATAACAATCAGAATTAATCTGTGGTAATATAGGGAGGCATTTATTGCCTTAATCCAAACAAAAAACTTCATTAAAGGGCACAAAACATAAATAATACATGGCCTGTGGTCTCTATAGTTTTTCTATGGAGAACCAGCTGCCAAGTCCCTGTTTCTAGCTCTTTTGGAGGTCAGTTACAGTAAAAAAAACAACAACAACAAGAAAAACATTACATGGGTCACACCATGCCTACCTTAGTTGAATAAACCCAAACATAACATATAAAGCTGCATTTTACTAATTTACTGAGCACTTGTTTCCTTTAAACAGTGACATTACTTTTATGTTTTAAATTGCTTAAACAAAAAAAAAAAACTGCAACGAGCAAAATTCCGATTTTAATTCCAGCAAGCAGTGATCGAAAGCACCGTTGGCTTCTGGGCCGTGTAGTTCTTTTGACTTGCGTTACAGTGGAGGTTTATTGAAAGAAAACTACAAAATGGCGGCGCCTGTGCTATGTTTTTTGTTTTGTTTAGTTTTTTTGTCCTTTTGGTTGGTTCCCGCTCCCAGCTGCTCCCGTTAACTTTTTTATCCTGTACCGTCTCAATCACGAGATTACTATTCTCTCTATTGTATGTTTTGTACCGAGTGGCGCTCGGAGGAGGTCCAGGTACCTATCCTTCTTCAGTAGCAAGGGTGGGGTTGTCTGAACATGATCCTCTAAGCATCCTACAGCGAGGGGCAATCAATAGAAACAGTGGCTAACTTTCTGCCTGCATCTCTCTGTAGCTCCTAAGACAATTTTGACTTTTGGCAAACTCTCTCTCTCTCTCTCTCTCTCTCTCTCACTCTTACACACACAAACTCTCACACACACACTCTGCCAGTCGAGCTGCTCTTTGTTCACTGTTTTATGACTCTGGCTTTCCAGTGCACACACACCGGGGTCTGTGTAGGAGTATTTCTTTCTCTTACTTTCTCACTCTCCCCATCACACTTTCTTTCCTGCAACATTCCATTTTTAAAACTGTGCACTGTTAAACGCATTACTCCGCTTCCATAGGCCACACTACTGTTCTCCAGAGCTGACAGCACGAACTCTGACCCTGCTAGATTTTTATAGCCTTTTAACAGAAACTTGTTAATGCTTTTGATAAGTTGCTGGTCAGCCTCATGTGTGAGATAGTGTGCACCGAGGGATTCTGGTTAGCCTTGTGTGTGTGTGTGTGTGTGTGTGTGTGTGTGTGTGTGTGTGTGTTTGTGATCTCAGTTGTATCAGTAGCCACAGAGTCACTGCCTGTACAACTATTTTTGCAGCTGCAGTGGTGCTTGTGCAACTTATGAGTTGCTGCACTTCCAATGCTTCACTGATCTCAGACTCTGGAGCATTGAATCAATGCTGGCTGATGATGTTGAGATGGCTAAAGCTGATAGACATGCATGGGGGTTTCTCGTTCTCTATCTCTCTTTGGACTGGCGCTGCATGGCTGCTGTGTTCTCCAGTGCTTGGCTTTCCCTGGCTCGTTGTGCTTGGCGGGCTGTTTGTTTGCATTTTGTATGGCTGAATGGTGCCGCAGCAGAGATACTGGCCCCTTTCATGTCCTTAAAGGCCAACTGGTCACTGAGGCCCAGCTCTGAGCCGGAGAGAGTTCTGAAAGACCGACTGAAACTGACACCAGCCATCAACTGCAGCAGCACACACATTCACACACAGGAGCAGCTTTTAATAAGCATTCCCCGTTTCCATATACAAAATGCTTGGGCTATGTGTGTGTGTGTGTGTGTATGTGAGTGTGTGTGTGTGTGTGTGTGTGTGTGTGTATGCAAAAAATAGCTTTTGTTTTTCTAACTGTAATTTTTGGTGTTGGCTCCACTACTTTCTCTTTTTTTTTGGCAGTTGAAGCAGGTGTAGGGTCTCGCTGGGATTACAGTATATGTGTTCAGATTAAACACACATATATTTATACACACACACACACACAGCTGCACAGGATGCTGTTCAGATGTTGCACATGGATGAGTCAAGATGACCACTGGGGTTTCACCTGCTCTGAGCTTCTTCTCTGTGCTCTTCCTCTTTCTCTTTCTCCTGCAGTTTTTTCTTCTTTCGTCCATTTGTAACATAAAATACCCCTGTTGCCAGTCAGAGACGCACCTTTCTGCTTGACCAGTCAGCTTGGTTGTGAGCTGTGTTAGTTGAGGAGAACTCAATTCTCCAGTGACCCTTTCTGCCCTGCGGTCTAAAGGACTGGCTAATACTCTTCTTTCGCCTTTTATCTTTTCACATCTTTTCTTGAAAAATGTATTTATCTTTCATACAGAAATGAGGGAGAAGGGTTTAATCTTTGACATTGTTAATCTTTGAGACAGATGGGGGAATAAGGGGATAGAGCAAAGAAGAGAATAAAGGAAGTGTAATGTGTAAGAAGTGGGGAATGCTGGTCCTGCAGGGCCTGCTAACTGTTCAGCTGGCTGTCTGATCAATAGGCTGTGGGCCATGTCCCCTCTGCCCTTCAGAGAGGACTGACCTCATCCATCACATTCTCAAACACACTAACTCGCACACAGGTGTGAGCAATGGGTATCATGGACCTCTGAGGGATGTGTGCCATCATACAGCTGTCCAGTAAGAGAGCAGTCAAAAACAGCAAGTGCTAATATAGATTCTCAGGGTCGACACAGTTCGTGATTGATTTCTCGTTCTCTGTGTGAAAGTGAGACTATGTGTGTGAGTGTGTGAGTGTGTGTGTGTGTGTGTGAGTGTGTGTGTGGACCGGAGAATTCTCCCAGCCACTGAACGGCTGTAACTTTCCCCAAATGCTCTTCTGTTTATGAGCGCCGTACTGTATTCATAATTTAAGTGGAGACCTTAGCGGCTCAAACGAGGGAACGCACTCATATCGTTATTCATGATTCTCATCACATAACTGCTAATAACACCCCTCGATGCTGTTCGTGCTCCCCTCTCCAATGAAATTCATTGTGTAATAGACCTAACAGCCTTAACCAAATTATCTCTGATGTATACATGCCACAAGGCCAATAAAGCACAACAAATTTATAGCACGCTGAGTAGCCTGCGCCTTCTAATGCAAATAAATCCGGCCTGGCCGCTACTCATTAGCATCCTCGTAGTGCACGCTAAATCCTGCTTCTATCATGTTCTCCACCCCCCCAGTGACCATGATCTGCCAAGTTCGAGAGGCAAGCTGCCAGTATTAAGCCTGTGATTCCTCTACCGTCATGTGTCAGCACAGAGCGCTGCTGGCGAGTCCAGCGCCAGCGACACGGGTTTAGACGAGGGAGGTTAATTTGCTTAACCCGGCTCCCCCAACCTGCTCACTGTACACTCCACAGCCCTACTGCAAACACTAGCTAGTGCTATTTTATATATACCAGATCTCAAACCTGGCTAATGTTACTGAGATGATGCCTAAGACAGAGCAGAGAGATGACAGGGAGCTGCAAAGGGTGAGTGGGCTTAATAAAGTTGTTAGTCAGGGTACTGTTATGGTTGTTTGTGTTGGAGTGTTTGTGTGAGTGATGTAGCACGTGGGTCCTGGATTTGGACCTAAGTCTGTTTTCTAACCCGACATTCATTAACATTCAATATTCAAGTTCTGTATGCTTTATCCTTGTCAGTGTTGTGATCAATACACAGTCTATTCACTGAAACTGGAAGTACTCACTATATTTATCAGAGATTTTGACCTGACTGAATTCTGCATTCACTGATGTGTAAATAAATAACTAGGGTACATTCTTCAACTAATTCTTCAACTGTAAACCATTTTACTCACACTCTCTTTCTAGCATGTTGTCACAGTGGTGGAACAGGTAGCATTCCTGTCTCGAACCTCCAGGGTGTCTGAGCTCAGTTTAGTCTCTGTATGGAGTTTACATATGTGTGGGTTTCCTCTGGGTTCTCCTGTTTTGTCTTACCTCCAAAAAACATTGCAGGAAGTGGAATGGCTAGAGTAAATTGTATCTGGGTGTGAATGCATGTATGTGGTGTCCTGTGATGGACTACAGTCCCATTCAGGATGTATTCCTGCCTAATCCCCAGTGTTCTTGCCTAGGATAGGCTCCAGCGTGTACTGCAACCCTGCTCAGAAATAAATCAGTTACTGAAGATGAATGAGTGAATATTCATTAAAATTCTTTAAAAATATAGTTCATGTCTTGACTAAAACATATAGAGGTGGTGGGACATCTGGCCTTTAAATGAATACAGAAGTGAAAATACTCCCCAATTCACTTCTTCTCATCCTCCACTAAACTCTCTGTGAGTGAGGAGAGGAACTGAGAGATATCTCTGCTTCTTCTCATTATACACCGATGTCTACTTTTTGCCCGTGTGTATGTGTGTGTGTGTGTGTGTGTGTGTGTGTGTGTGTGTGTGAGTGCATGTGCATACGTGCATGTGTGTATGTGTGTGTGTGTGGCATTAAGTTTGTGCGCTACTTTGATATAAAGGTGTGGATGCTCTACTTGTTTAATTCAAAACTACCCTCTGTGAAACCACCTTGGTGGTAAGGTTTTCCTGCCAGACACGTCCATTCCAGAGCACCTGAGCAGCGGAAAGCAGAAAACAGGTAGTGAAAATCAAAACAGAGAGTGAAATGTCGCTGTCTGCACAGCCACCGAGCTGTAACCTCTGCTGTTGTTTCCTCTGTTCTGCACCCTGTGTGTTTATTTTTCTGTCACTGGGTGTTTCCTTATCTCCATAAATACTTGCTGATGTGTGTATGACAGAGAAACTGAGTGTGTGTGTGTGTGTGTGTGTGTGTGTTTCTAACTGCACGGCCCTTGACTCTGAAACACACGGTGGTTTGTATGCTTCTCTGTTTTGATCGGGTCACAGCCCTCGACTGTCCGAGCCCTGTCTTTCATTCCCACGCTAAACGTGTTGGGACCTTGTGTAATGACACCATACAGCAAAAGCTGCTCAACCTGTCTCCCCTTCTTCCCCTCCTTCCTGTATCCCCTCTGACCCCAACCGCCCTTCCCCCATAAACCCCCTTCTGCTTCTCACTGACCCTCCTTCACTCCCATAACCCCTTACTGCCTCTCTATGACCCTCCCTCCCTTGCTCCCATAACCTTCGCTGAGCTCAAATGCAGGCTGTAGTGCTTTGGTGTTACGTCTCGATCTTCCAAAGGCATCTTGTATCTTGTATGCAGACATCTTTTGATATACCACCTCTATATCATCCTATCCTTGTTCTCCCCTCTTTCTAGTACCTTCCCCCTCAGTCAGTCTGTCTTACTCCTTCTTTCACCCTCCTTTTTCTCCTCATCTCCCAGACCTCCAGACAAAAACATGCAGGCCTATTGTTGCATGCCGGTTGGGTCCTGAAAGAAAGGGAAAGGGGGTCAGTGGTGGTATTAGCGCTGGCTAATCAGGCCGAGGGGCAGGCGAGCAGCTCAGGCCTGGGAGAGGAGCTGAGATCGTCCACTCCCCTGTTTCCCAGGCACCCACCGTCCATCTACGGTTACACAAAATGTCTGCCACTGTGCTGCTGTTGCCAGGGGTCTATTATTAGCAAGTGTCAGTCAGTTATCTGAGAGCAGTGCTTTTAGCTGCCATTTAAGTGGCTGACACTCAGGTTTTGCAGCAGATTAAATGAAATTTTAGGCGCAGTTTGGCTCGACTGCGGGTGGACAAAGGAGGCAGCTGTTGTTGCAAATGTAATCTGGTACCACCGGGAAAAGGTGCCACGGCTGGTGCTGCCCACCAAATTGCTCTCCGTCTTGCTGCCGCCTTGCTTCTTACAGGGTAACAATCACCTCCACTCTCACCAAGCAGAGCCACTCTGAGATGTTCTCTCTTCATGGTGTTCTTTGGTTGGATAATGAGTGGTGACCCATACCCTCACGATAAGTGAAGATGACATAAGTCATCTTGTACGACTAGCTTTCTGATACTGTTTAGACTTTTATTTTCAGAAATGCTTCATGCCTTCTCTGTGTGTCTCTTCAGGTGAAAGCCTGTTTTCAGTGGACACAGCCAGTTGGAACAGGTGTGTGTGGGTGTTTGTGTAGTAAGGGGATTTCCTGGCTTGTTCTAAGCCCCTACCTATGTTACACTCCCTTACCAATGACTGCTAATCCGCTGATATGCCAGTGTCATTTGCAGCCTTATATTTTTCTCTTAAATACTTCCTTGCTCCATTCTCCCTTTTCTTCTGTCTCACATGCACACTTCTTTTGTTACAGTTGCACTGATGCTTTTATGTGTATAAATCTCACATCATGGCTTGTGTATTTCAACCAGTTTGTGTGTGTTATGTGGGTGTGTGTGTCTTAAGGCTGTTGGAATCCAGGCTGTAGTTAGGGTTGGAATGCCCCTGTGGCCTGCTCCAGCCTTTGTCAAGGTGTGAAAAGTGACAGTCATAAATGGCTGCGAAGAGTGACTAGGGTTTCAACTGCGAATGACATCAGGTTTACACCACACACCTTGTCAAGCTACTGCAGGGATGAGAGCAAGTGCTCTGTGGCTAGAATTTTACTCTACCAATAGGTTTACTTATATAACTGCATTTGCTATAAAACTCTTGAATTGTAGCACAGCCTTGAGTATGTATGT
The DNA here is from genome assembly GCA_039654325.1 of Tandanus tandanus. NCBI lineage: Eukaryota > Metazoa > Chordata > Actinopteri > Siluriformes > Plotosidae > Tandanus > Tandanus tandanus. Next base: position 31,138,885 of record JBCNYH010000027.1, on the reverse strand, counting down.
GGACACACAAACATTCAGCATACACACAACAAAAGAGCGCTGCATAAATAAGGTGTGTGTGTCATTTAAGGTGCCACATGGACTGCATTTGTTGGCTGTAAAGAGAGATATCATGTTGCAGAGGAATCTTGCCGTGTAGCTGTAATATGTGACCTTTATTTGAGAGACTTTTTAGGATGCAACCATTGTACGTTATTTGCTCTTTGCCATTTCAAATCATGCCCTGTTTCCCTGGGGTATAA
>JBCNYH010000027.1:31118835-31130600 GCA_039654325.1 Tandanus tandanus | reverse complement strand
ACACACACACACACACACACACACACACACACACACACACACACACACACACACACACACACACACACACAAACATAGTCTCTTCACTTTAGCCTCCTTCGCAGTAAGGAAAGCATTGACATGCACATTTACTCACTCAGGGCACTTATTTTATTTTTTTTTACAGCAAGCCTGATTTAACTTCCCTTATTACACAAGAAACTCAGTGCTGACATTTAAAAACAACGCCTAAAAAGTGCAAAGCAGTGATGGCATTAGAGCTGATGGTGAATCAAACGCTTATGAGAATTTTTGAAGATAGGGTGCTTCACTCTAAGCGGATGCTTTTACTGAGTGCTATGTGTGTGTGTGTGTGTGTGTGTGTGTGTGTGTGTGTGTGTGTGTGCGTGTCTATCTGTCTTGTTGAGATGTCAGAGCTGGTGGAGAGCTGGACAACATGGAACATATTCCAAACACACAGCATTGTGTGGGACAAACACAGAGGATTGAAATGCACATGGAACCCACATATGTTTATAGACTTCTTGGCAAATCAAATCTTTTAGATCAGCGATGCAGATGTATAATGAATCGATGATAATTAAACAGGACATTTGAATATGAAATGATAATTTTTTAAATCTTTAACTATAACATATATAATCATAATCCAGCCCTACAGAATCTATGCTGAGGTGTTTCTTCTGATTACTATTAAAAATGCTGGTGAAAAAAGCACCAGTAGCCAGTCAAAGCAAAGCAAAGCAAAGCAAAATGAAGCAAAAACCTGAATGAAAAAAATCTAATAAAAACAATAAGCTGACTCAATCCAGGCCTTGATTCTGTCACAGTAGGAATGTGATGTGTGAACTGATTTGTTTATCGATAAAAACATGCCAGTTCCTCTGGTTATCATTACCAGACCTGCACAGTTGAAGTGTGTGTATTTGGTATTTGAACGAGTGCATCTTTCCTCACCTCGATAATGAGAAGGAATGAGAGTCAGGTATGTCTAAATCTCCTGTGCTGTTAATTGCAGCTGTGTTACAGCAGGCCTGAGCACTAGGGTGTATGTGCAGGATTTGGCTATCGCAGGGATTACATCCATAAGACTAAAGAAATAGGCCCCATTTTCTGCCTGAGCCAAGTCGCGCTGTTTTATATTCCATAGTAATGGACAATTCTGCCAATTCTGAGTCACAAGTTTATCAGAAATGTCAGAGTAACAAACATATAGGAATTTGAAGCAATTATTATTATTATTTTTTTTGGAAATGTTTTCATTATTTCCTCTTCCCTTACACATCTCTACCCATTATATCCATTATTCATTTTACTTGTCTCTCTCTCTCTGCTTGTATCTCAATGAAGTGAATTTTCAGAAGGTGATGCGATGAGACACTAAAAGCTATAATGTGGTCATTTTGTTCACTTGCACTTCTCTAGAAAGAAGGATATGATTTTATTATGTCCTTTATGTGGCTTTAGGAAACAGGATAGTTAAATGTAAAGTTAAATGTGATAAACTGAATGGTTACTATCTGTCTAACCAGTAATAATCAGATGAGAAACCAGTTCCTGGATAATGATACAAGCCCACTTACAGGCTTCCCCACACAGAATTATTGAACATTGTTTTCAACCAATCAGGTGATGGTGCACTGGTGACCGACAACAAATTCGAGTTGGATGACTGTTACATTTTCAATACATTATTTACAGTAATAACTGTTAACTACTGTAAATCTTGTTAGGTTACTTGTTAGCACTAGCTTGATAGCTTGAGGTTGAGAATGATCGCTAGCTAAGTGTACAACTGATATAATTGACTGTGATATGATTCATTAAAACAGATTTATCAGAATTTTCAAACAGTTCTTATAATTTGATATAAAGCTCATTTCAATGGATTTAAAATTTCTAGAATTTGAAATTTAAAAACAAAATTCAAGCAATATTGACTTTCATAACAACTGCAGTAATAGTACCCATAGTAATTCCCATTAAGAGAAGGAGTCGGTGCAGCAGTATGTGATAACTGTAAACTTTCTGGCAGAGACTGAGAGAGAGAAATAGAGAAATGCATAGCAAATGTTTGGACTGAAGACAGAGACAGAGAGCGTTTCAGACACTTGCGCTGGTCTTTACAGCACTTCCTTCGTCCAGCATTGTCTGTGAACAAGTGTTGGTCAAACAGGCCTTTGTTTGTGGTCAGTCACTCGACACACCACAAAGAGTCTGGCCTGGACAAAGAGCTGAGTGTGTGAGAGCTGTGCCGGGTCGGCCGAGTGATACTGCTCCAGAGAATACTGATGCATGCCAGACCCCCCTACACACATATATAAACACACGCGCACAATCACACAACTGCAAAAAAAGAGAAGACACACTACACTGATTAAATAATCTGTGAACCTGCATATGCAAAGCCAAACAGATATTACACACACCTAAAAATGGGGCAGTGTGGCAGATCCCTGAAGTCTTGCACGTACAGAGGCCATCAGCACGTTCTATCATTCGTTTTTTAAGGAATCTTGTTGGAAAAGAAAATACAGATAGCAAGATGGTTGGGAATATGTGTTATCCTCTAAATATAGGGAAAAACCCCACCAATTTTGTCTGCTTTACTCATTTTGTTATTAATTTCATGAATAATGACCGATTAATTTGTTTTAAAAAATTAACCTATTGTAGAGTTTGCATATGTGTCCAATGGCAATGCATGCAGAAGCTCTTTAAAGTGTGCGCCCCCGATACAGTTGTGAAATGATTTTACATGACATTGTCTTTTCTCACCCTGCATTCACTAATCCTGTTACCGAATTGTTCTATTACTCCAATAACTATTATCCTTGAGTGTTGTTGAATCTTAACACAACCGTCAAGGATGAAACAAAAGGAGTCTCTGTCTGTGAGTGACAGCTGGGTTCGGCATAGGAAGATTCAGCAATGAAAACGGCACACTAAATAGCAACTGCCCAAATGTCCTGGACTCTCATGCATGTGTGTTGTTGTGAATAGGTGTGTACATGTGTCCACTGCTTTTGTTGTGTGTGTGTGTGTGTGTGTGTGTGTATGTGTGTGAAGGGGAATGGAGGGGGCTGGTGTGTGAGGTGGGAGGCAGATGAACAATGGCTGAATCTACATGTCATGGATACAGGGCTGCCCAAGCTGTTTTAATCTGGCATCCATCTTAGTCTGCCGCCACTATCGATCCAGACGGTGAAAAACAGCAACGTACCACGCTTTTCTTAGCGAGGCCAACTCAAGACATGGCTCCAAATATACACACACTCCATTTCTGTGTCACTCACATTCATAGAAAAATTTATTGGCACACAATTCCTTTTTTTTTGTTAGTCAAGCACATACATGCATAAACACATTTTACAAGTGCTGTTTAACAATCAGCGGAATTTCTTCAAAGACATTTATTCAAAGACAGGCAATGAGAATTCAATATTGTTTATGTGTCATGAGGCAGTGTGTTTAAGTAACCAGTAAAAAAAAAAAAAAAAAAAAAAAGATGAGACGTGCAAAAGTTTTGCCTAATTTGTGAAAATTCATTCATTTTTCAGGGATAAATCCTTCTTTTTCGCACTGCAGCCTCTGAGAGCCAAGCGAGCGTAGGGGTGCAGGGGTGTGAGAGAGAGGGAGGGTGTGTCACAGCATATTTCCTTCCTTCAAGTCTCTTGTTTCACCATGGGTACCGGTCGCTCTCTGCCAAGCCATCATTGCGCTGTAACATGGCCTCCCTTTTTGTCAAGAGCGTTTTAGCATGCCTTTATCTAAATGTCGTTAAATGTGTGTTCGTGTGTATGTGTGTGAGATGTAGATGGATTAGTGAGTCCTTTGAGAATGTGGTTTTGCCATGGCTCTGTGCTGTAACATCGCTCTGACATTTCCTCGTGTTAAACCTGGCAGCAAGCAGTGTGGGCTTGCTTGTGTGTCAGTGTGTGTGTGCGTGTGTGTGTGTGTGTGAATGTGTGCGTGAGTGAGAGAGAGAGAGAGAGAGAGAGAGAGAGAGAGAGAGACTGTGTGTGTGCCCGTGCCTACAGGCCGGTCCAGAGTGTGTCACCAGCTGCCTCAGACTCCCAGGCTGTCCACGCTGACCCGCATTCGCTGCAAATTGGAGGGCTTTTTAATTAACTGAGGAATCTGCAAATTAGAGCAAGCCCGCTCTGCGACTTTCCATAAATGCTTAAAAGTGTCAAGCCACAGATTATCATTACACCGAACAAACTCCTAGAGCCAGCAGCCACTATGAGACAAAAATAGAATGGAGATCTCTCTCTCTCTCCTCCTTTCTTTTCCCCACTCATTTCTGCCATGCACCATGCATATTGAGCAGCTGGGAAGCTGTCATTCACTCCTCAGATTTTACTGCTCACACATCTCAAAAGCAGAGCTCCGAAATTCTAAAATGGCACAATGAATTATCTTTTGAGAAAATTAAATGAGGAAAGGGGTCAACTTCTTTGGCATGCCATTGCCTTTCTTACCTAAAATTAACCTTACATGTAAAACAAGGGTCCAATTACAGATTATTAAAGCACCTGTTCAATGTGCCTTATCGGTCCCCTGTCATGAGGACAGATTATGGCAGTTTTGTCAGCAGAGCAGAGGCTGGATGTAAGAATGCCAGGCAGCATCCCAGCATGCCACAGACTGGTGTCTGTGCGAGTCATGCCAGTCGGCAGTGCCACTGCCTGCACAAAGCTATCAATTATTGCTGCAATTATTTGTCTAGTTGGATACTCAAAGTGTCATGTGAAAAAAATGATTACACATTCTGCCGAGCTTTGCCATGTGTAATCAAATGAAGCAAGCCCTTGTTAAACATGGCGCCGCAGTAAGCCGTCCTTCAGCTGCGTCACAGCCCGTGGCCAAAGAAGGCGCAGCTTCCATACTGCATCCAGCGCACCCCAAACACACACACACACGCACACACATGCACACACACAAATTTTCTTCTTAAGGTTTTATGTTTATACCTAAAGCTGTGTCTGACCATAACCAAAATAACTGAAGGGAAATCTTCAAACATTAAAAAAGTGCAGTTAGTTTCCTTGTGAGTACCATCCCCAACCCCCAGCTTTCCCCCATGGACACATCTTATACTCATTACAATAATTGTCATTGATTATAAAACTTTATGCATATTGATAATTGATACAACTAACAATATAGGTAATTAGGAAGCAATACAGTAAATGAATCAGAATAGTGTGTGAATAGGAACAAACTGTCCCTCGACTGTTAACAAGAAACAGCCATCACAATTTCAGTGATGCAAAATTGTGTAAAATAGCCTTTGCATAATAATAGAAAAATGTACACTAGGTTAAACCTTTGCAGGTGGCAGCAATTAACTGTAATTTCTGCAGATTGTAATGATCCATAATTTACCGTCCATTGCTGGCCTTCACATCAACTCCCTGATATAAAGTCGTGTGCTGCCTTGATTTGGTCTGGAGCTTTCAGCTGTTGGTCTTTAGTTCGATTGTCAGGAGGCAGTTGTGGGTGGCACAGCCATGTGAGCCACACTGTGCTGTTATTTCCCTTTGCTCAATGTCACCTCTCTCTGTCTATCTAGAGGGTCCTTCAAAATTGTGTCAAATATTCTTGATCCATTTCCTGGGAGCCTTTGGTCGATAATTATTTTTTTTAATGTTTCGTTTAATGTCATCTGGGGCCAAGTCTGCTCAGAACCTTGAGCAATTATACTGTATATTTGATTTAGTAAATGGGCGTGTATATTAGTCTCATGTTCTCTCTGTGGATGCAAAGTGTGAGAGCTCTGTATGTACGATCCTCTGCAGAAAAAAAGGGGGCTAGGATGCGGACAAAACGATGACAGCACAAAAGAGTACGGGAGTGTCTGGAAGAGGCTGTATGCCACTGGGCCGAGCCTTCCTGAACCGCCCTCATTTGTGTGCATTAACAGGATTATCCCACAAGCCCTCGGTGGCTCCGGCCTGCCTCCCTTCCACACAGCGAGCTTGCCTTGTTACATGCTTTACTGGCTATTGAAGACTTCAGAGGAACCCCCTCTGAGGAAAACAAAGGAAGGGATGAAAGAGGGTGTGCTGCCTGTTCGGCTCCGTTCTACACTTCTCTCTCTCTCCATCTACTATTCTTTTGACTGCACTCTCTCATTCTCTCTCCTGGGATGGGGAGAAAACTGGGTATGATAGCAGTTTAAAGACCTCTGGCTTAGGATGAGAATTCACTCCATCTCCCATGTCCATTTTTTTCGTCTTTGTTGTTGGGCATGTGTTTTTCCTATTATGTGGATGACTATCTGACCATGCACCTTCGGGAGCAGGAGAGAAACTGTGTAGGAGAAAAATAAAGTGGTACTTTTACTGGTGATAATTTGCCATGTGCAAGCTATCACTCATTATTACCCTTTGATTAAACATCTAATCCTTTGCTATTTGTTAGTAAAACAAGCAGGGCTTTCTTTTTAGACTAATAAAACTTACTACTAAAAGTCTAACAGAGACATGCTTTCCTTTGCTTTATACATTAGAATGATTTTAACTTTTGTACTTTGACAGCAAAAGTTTTTCGTAGATATGTGTGTTTGAGTGAAAGAGCTTTAATATGTATTATAAGATGGAGTGATGTGTTATAGGAAAAAGGAAATTACAGAACATCATTTTCATTGTTTAAAACAAATCAGGGAATGTTTTTAAATTGATCTGCAGTCTGTAGAATGTGTATTTTTTCATATTTAAAACACTCAGCAACTGTCCAGACGGCACGATGGCGCAGTGGTTAGCACGTCCGTCTCACAACAAGAAAGTCCTGGGTGTCTCGGGCTACGGTGTTTCTGTATGAAGTTTGCATGTTCTCCCTGTGCTTGCGTGGGTTTCCTCCAGGTACTCTGGTTTTCTCCCACAGTTCAAAGACATGCACATTAGGCTAATTGGCTGTTCCAAATTGACCCTAGGTATGAGTGTGAATGGTTGTGTGTGTCGGCCCTGTGATGGTCTCGTGAGCTGTTCAGGGAGTACCCCACCTCCGCCCAGTGTAGTTTGGGATAGGTTCCAGGTTTCCCTTGACCCTCGTAAGATTAAACAGATCAACAGATGAGTGAGTGAGTGAGTATCTGTTCATGTTTTCACTTTTAAACAACAAAAACAATATTTTATAAAGCAAATAATGCAGTAGGTCATTGTCAAAGTATTACTGAGATAGATTTATAATTTCAAATATTTATTTTGTTATAACTCTCTCACATTTGTGTGAGTGTGACCTATGAACTCTGACTATGCTGGTGTCTTAGTCCTCTATGTGTTTAGCTTACTTCAGAATTGTAGGTTATGCTAGACTGTAGACATATGTGACATGAGGACGTATATGACAAAATATGGACGTATAGTACTTGGAAAGGTGCTTACATGGTTCCACTTTAGTTCACAGGCAGTGCTAACCCATTAAGGCCATGCTGTTCTTACTTTCTCTAGTTCCTCCCTAACCTTCAATGGAACTACTACTGTAGTGTTTGTATATTGTGTTTGTGCCTCACGCCTGCTTATTTCTGCACATGAATGAAAGACTGCACTCAGCTGAGAAGGCGGTATTGTTTGCTTTTATAGCCCTGCTGCTGAGCAGCTGTGTGACTAGAAATGCCTGTGTACAGTACAGGCGTAGGCAGGCTTGAATTCCCCACTGTGAGACCATGATAACTGATAGGGAATCTTTAGCTGAACTGTCCTCACTTTGTTTGGACCTTCTGAAAAGCTGGGCACTGTGGGGCCTTGGCTTGTGGTGATGTTTGGGAGCATGTTTTTAAAAAGGACCGTGTTTACTGCTATGTGATACTTTCAGTAGGTAGTGGGGCGGCTGTGGTGAGGAATGTCTGTACTGGCGGCTGTGCCTGGGCCTGAGGTCTGGGCTAGAGAAGAAGGAGACCTCATGAATGATTAAGTGCAAATTGGCACTGCCTCTTTTTGCCCAGAAAAAGCCAGGGGGGTTATGAGGAAGTGGGAGTATGCAGAAAAGAGTTTCATTTATGTTCAGCTCTTTAACATTTTCATATTCTGCACTTTCTAAAATCTGTGGCCCGTTAATCATTTTAATGTGTTACTCAAAGATTTTGCCCCTGGTATAACATTTTTGCCCCCTGGTATAACAACTTTTTTGTATTTATTTAGTTTCTTCATGTTTCAATGTGTAGAAATAGTTATTACAACAGACTTTGCTTTAATTCCCATCATCAGTGTCTGGCAAGGTAGACTAATTGCAATCTCTATCTCTGTCTCTTAAAGGTAAAGATGAGCCCAGCAGCTACACCTGTACAACCTGTAAGCAACCATTCAACAGCGCCTGGTTCCTGCTGCAGCATGCCCAAAACACTCATGGCTTCCGCATCTACCTGGAGAGTGAACGTGGGAGTCCCCTCACACCTCGAGTTGGTGCCCCTTCTGGCATGGGTGCTGATCATGCCTCCCAACCCCCCTTACACGGCATTCACCTGCCTGAAGGCAGCCCCTTCAACTTGCTCCGGGTTCCCAATTCTGGACGTGATGGTCCTCCTCTCCGGGAGGGACGTTTTCCACCTACCCCTCCACTCTTTAGCCCACCACCCCGCCATCATCTTGACCCTCATCGCATGGAGCACCTGAGCCCAGAGGAGTTGGCCCTAGCCACCCACCACCCGAGTGCCTTTGACAGGGTGCTGCGCCTCAACCCCATGCCCCTGGATCCCCCTAGTATGGACTTTTCTCGCAGGCTCCGTGAGCTGGCTGGCAACACCTCAGGGTCAACTCCCCCCCTCTCACCCAACCGGCCCAGCCCCATGCAAAGGCTTCTGCAACCATTCCAATCAGGAGCCAAGCCACCGTTCCTGTCCACCCCTCCACTTCCATCCATGCAGTCCCCTTCTGGCTCCCAGTCTACTCCAACACCACTGCCCCAGCAACCCAATACACCCTTGAAGTCCAAGGCCTGTGAATTCTGTGGAAAAACCTTCAAGTTCCAGAGTAATCTTATTGTGCATCGGCGCAGCCACACAGGCGAAAAACCCTATAAGTGCCATCTCTGTGACCATGCCTGCACCCAGGCCAGCAAACTGAAACGGCACATGAAGACACACATGCAGAAAACCTCACCCACAACAGTGAAATCTGATGATGGCCTCTCCACAGCAAGTTCCCCTGAGCCTGGGACTAGTGAACTAATGGGGAGTGCCAGTAATGCCCTCAAATCCGTGGTAGCCAAGTTCAAAAGTGAAAATGACCGTTTGATGCCAGAAAATGGAGAAGAAGAAGAGGAAGAGGAAGAAGAAGAAGAAGAGGAGGAGGAGGAAGAGGAAGAGGAGGAGGAAGAAGGAGAGGAAGAAGAGGAGCTGGAACGAGAAGGAACTCGTAACAACTTCCATTTTGGCTTGAACCTAGAGGCAACAAGACACCATGAAAACAATGGTGGGCGTCTAGGTGTGGCTGAGGATGGAATCCCACGTTCTTTACCTGAGGTGATGCAGGGAATGGGCCTGGCAGCCAGCATGCAGCACTACAGTGAGGCCTTCCACCAGCATAAGCGAGGAGTGCTCAACTCTGACAGCAATGCACACAGAGACATCTGTGATGAGGACTCAGCAATGGAGTCAGACCGTGTGCAGGAAGGTTCAACCATCAATGGCCGGGGCTCATCTCCCAATGAGTCCGCCTCTGTGGGTCTGTCTAAGAAGCTTTTGTTGGGCAGCCCCAGTTCTCTTAGCCCTCTTTCTAAACGCATCAAGCTGGAGAAGGACTTTGACCTTCCTACGCCAACCATCCCCAACACTGAGAATGTTTATTCCCAGTGGCTGGCTGGCTATGCTGCCTCCCGGCAACTCAAGGACCCCTTTTTGAATTTTGGGGATTCCAGACAATCACCTTTTGCCTCATCTTCAGAGCACTCCTCAGAGAATGGCAGTCTGCGCTTCTCTACACCCCCTGGAGAACTTGATGGTGGTGTCTCTGGACGCAGTGGTACAGGTAGTGGGGGAAGCACGCCACACCTCGGTCCTGGCCGGCCTAGTTCAAAAGATGGCAGACGTAGTGATACCTGTGAATTCTGTGGCAAAGTCTTTAAAAACTGCAGCAACCTGACAGTGCATCGGCGTAGTCACACAGGCGAGCGACCCTACAAGTGTGAACTCTGCAACTATGCCTGTGCCCAAAGCAGCAAGCTCACACGGCACATGAAAACACATGGGCAGGTGGGAAAGGACGTTTACAAATGTGAAATTTGTCAGATGCCTTTCAGTGTGTACAGCACCCTGGAGAAACACATGAAAAAATGGCACAGTGATCGCGCCTTGAACAACGAAATTAAAACTGAATAGTGATGGTGAGTGGAGGCATATTGCAGCAAACCTCCTCAAATCCCACCCTTGTAGATTTCCCTGTTTGGCTAGTCCAGTGGAAGCTAAGACAACGTGCTTGGCACCACCAGCACACCCTTCTTCATTTACCGTTGAATGCATGTTCTGTATCGGGGCAATACTATTGCATTGACGCAAACTTCGAGCCTTTCTCTTGTGCAATAATTTACATGTTGTGTATTTTTTTTCTTTTTCTTTCCCTTTTTTGATAATTAGACAGCATGCATGATATGTTTTGGCTATTTTAAAAAGAATTGTCCCTGGCTGGTTAGTTGTTGAGTAAATGTGTTGCTGTTTTCTTGTTCTGTTTTTTTATCCAAAAAATGAGAAGAGAAAAAAAGCAACCATGCTGCATACATTCTGTAAAACATATCATGTACAGTTTTTTTTTTTTTTTTTTTTTTTTTAAATCATGGACGACAACCGTTTATTGCTTAACCCTCTTCGGAGGAGCTGGGAATCGCACTTAAACTAATCTTTCAAAAAGATATTCTGTCCACATAGGGTTAAAATATTAATTGGCCCCTATTATGGAACTTAAAGTATTGACAGCCTTTTAATTTCTTTAAAAAAATTACAAGGAGTCATCAAAATTTGAATTTGTACTATCATTTGGTAAAACAAACAAAAAGAGTGCCTTGGATCTTGAAACTGCATTGGTTATTCTTCTTATCTGCTCTAAGCTTCGAATCTCAGCCAGATATTGGAAATGGTTTTATTTGATTCACTTGAGGTTCTTGCATCAAGTACCTGTCTCTGACACTGTCTACATGGAAATGATGATAATCAAAAAGCTAAAAGCTAATTTGTAGTTAATCATCATTAGCTACCTACGACACATGCACTCTTCAATTATAGTATTTTATATTGTGCATGGTATTTCCAATATCGTGTTGGATTGAACCATGTTTACTCCAGTTAAGGGTACTATCCTCGGTGGTACAGGTTTTTAATTAACAGTCATAAGCTCTCTCATAATTTGTGAAGGTTCTGTTCTCTGTAGCAAGCAGTCTAATGCATTTATCTGGTTGTATGAACATCCACTGCATAGGTACACTTTGCAGCCTAAAATGTCCTGCAGTGTTTTTGAAAATAATTTTGAAGAATATGTTCATCTATCTGTGATGATTAACTATGAATTGCTTACAGGTATGAATCAAGGTCCCCAAACAAATTTCTCTAGTACTGACTAGAGTACTTATACCCGTGTTCCTTCAATTATTAACAGGAGAGGGGGAACGATCAGCACGCATGAATTTTGTGTGAAATATATGTATTGAAAGTATGTTTTTTTTTTTTTTTTTTTTTTTTTTTTTTTTTCAAGTTCAACATTCCTCCCTTTTTACACCCCTGTTTTCCGTCTTTAAGCAGCCCTTGACCCTCGGCCCCATCAGTCTGTTTCTCA
>JBCNYH010000027.1:31069135-31083479 GCA_039654325.1 Tandanus tandanus | reverse complement strand
CTATCTATCTATCTATCTATCTATCTATCTATCTATCTATCTATCTATCTATCTATCTATCTATCTATCTATCTAAGTCTAAAATTAGAAATTACAAATATCTATAAAAACAAATACAGAATGAACACTGTCAGTGAGTAATATGTACAGTATTATCAATATGATAAATAGTAGAGGGGCGGCACTGTGGTGCAGTGGTCAGCACGTCCGCCTCATAGCAAGAAGGCCTGGGTTTGATTCCTGGGCTCGGGTGTTTCTTTGTTGAGTTTGCATGTTCTCCCCATGCTCGCATGGGTTTCCTCCTGGTAATTCAGTTTCCTCCCACAGTCCAAAGACATGCACATTAGGCTAATTGGCTGTTCCAGATCACCCCTAGGTGTGAATGTGAATGGTTGTGTGTTGGCCCTGCGAGGTATTCAGGGTGTACCCCACCCTTGCCCAGAGTTGGCTGAGATGGGCGCCAGCCTCCCTGCGACAATAAATACAATTAAGCGGCTTAAATAAATGAATGAATAAATAGTAAATGTGAGGCAAAATGCAAAAAGTTGTTGCCATATGGAGGAATTGTACAGTCTAACGCCCACAGGTAGGAATGATTTCCTGTGTCGTTCAGTGGTGCATTTAGATGGTGTCAGTCTCTCACTGAACGTGCTGCTGTAACTGGTCTGCTGTTGTGAAGCAGGTGGGAGGTATTGTCCAGTATTGTCCTTATCTTAGGCAACATTTGCCTCTTCGACATGACCATCAGAGGGTCCAGCTCCATCCCCACAACATTACTGGTCTTGCGGATCAGTTCGTTGGCATCTGCAGCCATCAGCTTGCTGCCCCATCATGCAACACCATAGAGGATATCACTGGCCACAACAGACATAGTCATGCTAATGTGAACCACTGTAAATGGTTTTATTCAGAATTAGTTCAGTCTGTTGATTAAAAGGTGAAAAAATGCAGAGGAGATGAGCAGAACTTTAAGGAAATTTGGGGTGGGTGGAGGGGGGTGTCCTCCTTTGCTCACACTGGTTTCCTTCTACTGGGTTAATTCTCTGAACAGAGATTTCTCTTTCATCGTCATCCTTCAACACACAGCCAGTGCTAAAAGACATACTTTAACAACTATGGTCCTCAGCCACAGTTTGCATGGTGTGTAATGGCTTCAATGTAATACACAATTCTAAGAAAATTACATGGAAAATTAAAGGTCAGGTTATCTTGTTCACTTAAATATATAAAAAAACATAACTGCTAAATTATTTGCACCTTTTTATCATTTTATTTCAAGAGCAATATTTAGAAAAAAAAAAACCTTCCCCTGAAACATCCAAGTATAAACAGGAGCATGAACAAAGTACAAAGAATGACTTATGTTATTGGACAGGACTTATTCACCCTTGCACTATTCAGCAGCCTCTTGAAACACTTTGCCTTCATTAAATAATATGCAAGCTGGACTCAGTGTACTCTATTTATTTTACTTTGTCGCCATGTGAGAGCACGAGTGCAAGAGCTCTGCCCTGGAGGGGGATGATGTAGACCTAGCTGTGTGTATGTGTATATATTTGTGTGTGTGTGTGTGTGTGTGTGAGAGAGAGAGAGAGAGAGAGAGAGAGAGAGAGAGAGAGAGAACCCTAAGCTGAGGGGCTGACTGTTTGATGGAACCACTGATCCTTATTTCCTTCCTTCCCTTTTCTAGAGGAGGCTGCATGGTTGCTCTGCTAGACCCCCCCTCTTCCCACCCCCATTTCCCACTGCCAGTATCAGCTTGGGGGCCAGTTTCGCTCAAGCACTTCTCTTGACACTTGACTGAGCATGGTGGTCGGTGTAAGGCGCTCTAGTTCCTAATTCTCGGAAAAGAAAGCACCTGTGTCACAGAGTAAACGTCCTAAAATAAACCTCAAGTCCTTACACGTCCACCAGCACAACACCACCCGCACGGTATCACATGCAAAAGAGCCCTCAGATTAGTCTCACAGCTTCCTTTCCGAAAAAAAGGTCATGTTTCACAAGAAGTGGGTGACCTTAATATCTGCACAAAGAGGTTCGAAACATCTCCTTTGACTTTATAACATTTTTATGTCTTGTCTGTAAGTGCCACCCCCCCTTCTTCCCAAGATAAGATCTAAGTACAAGCATGAAACTCAATCTCTCGGGCTTTGGGTGCAGCGGGCGCATTTTGGGTCAGAGCGCTATCATGTATCACCAATCAGCTTTCCACCCGAGGACCTTCATCAGCTTTTGATCGCATTTAGAATGGCTAATTAAATAAAATATGACATTATGTAAATGGTGTCTTTGCCATATGGTCCTGGCTACAAGCAGTCAGGCATTAGATGAGGTGTGTGGGCGTCTCAGGGCACCCATTATAACTTACAGCTGAAGTGACCAAACTCAGCAGTTTTCAGCCAAGCTTCTCATATAAACACACATACACAAAACATCAACCTGCACACATACACGACAATTCTGTCATGGCCTTCTCAGATACAAGCAGTGTCAGAAATACACTCTTAGCAAGATGTTGCCCATAAGCACTTTGAGGATGAATCTTATCTGCTCTTATCTGCTCCTCAGACTGGCCTCTGAACAGTATGGCTGCTCCACTGGGCCCTTATCTGGCACACCACCTCTCTCCCAGCCCCTGGTTACACTGACTCCATCTGTGTGCGTGTGTGAGTCTCTCTCTCTCTCTCTCTCTCTCTCTCTCTCTCTCTCTCTCTCTCTCTCTCTGTGTATGTGTGTTGTGTGTGTGTGTGTGTGTGTGTGTGTGTGTGTGTGTGTCTTGCTGTTAACTCTCAAGAAAGCACAAGCTGATAAGATACGGAGCATATAGCTGCATATCTTGCCCATCTGAACCGTTTCTCCTGTCCTTCCCCATTAAGGGGGGAGGGGAGAGAGAAAGATAGAAAGAGAAAGAAATAGAGAGAGAGAGAGAGAGAGAGAGACAGACAGACAGAGAGAGAGAGAGACAGAGAGTGGGAGATAGAGAGTATGAGCAGGGCAGCTGAAACCCCCCCCCCAAAAAACAAACACCCTTCGCCCTCATCCTGTC
This sequence comes from Tandanus tandanus, assembly GCA_039654325.1. Classification (NCBI taxonomy): domain Eukaryota; kingdom Metazoa; phylum Chordata; class Actinopteri; order Siluriformes; family Plotosidae; genus Tandanus; species Tandanus tandanus. Next base: position 31,080,433 of record JBCNYH010000027.1, on the reverse strand, counting down.
CTCCACACTCCATGATTCATAGACTATCATTCTGAGAGACAGCCGTCTCTGAGAGCCATTTTCTCTCTCTTCCTCTATACATATAATGCATTCACCTACATGTGAATTCATCATGCAAGAATAAATTACACAAGCCTCTTTCACTTTCTTTCTGTTAGCCACATTCATACCCACCGGGAGAGAGTGCTGTCAGCTCAGTGGCCCCACATCTGGGGTTTCCTGCTGGGTTTGATTGGAGACTCTATCCCTAAAGTCCGAACCCCCCCCAACAGTCCTGCTCCCTTAACCATGCACAGTGCCACCAAGCTGGGTATTATCGTCCACCACAGCCAGCTCTGAAGTGAAACCTGGCACTCTCCACCTCCTTCCAGTCAAAGTCCCTTTCATTTAAATGAGATTAAATACAAATGTGGAGTGGGGGCACATACTCGCTGGGCTGGGAGTTAAAGCGATGTTTCTGAGCACTAATCTATTCCATGGCCAAACACTAAGAGAGAGAAAGAGAGAGAGGGAGTGGGCTGCGGTGACACTGGAATGCTGATGGCTCATCCTTTAGTGGTCGTACTCGGCACGGCACGGCATGGCACGGCTGCTGCCTATTGATCCCACACTGTTAGATAGAATAAAAAGGGATTGATCTAAAGTCATAGGAAAACATCTTGAGAGGAGCACAGAACTTCCTCACAGTATGAGAAATAGCACTTAACTGCGTACTCACCGATGCGCGCGCGCACACACACACACACACACACACACACACACACAAACCCCTTTTCTATCACTTCCTTCCCTCACTCGTCCAATGGACGCTGTGATACAGTAATCCAAATACCTGTGTGTTTCCTTTTTTCATAATAAACATAAGAGAAGTTCCTGGAGATGGTGACGTCCTCGTTTGAGGAGTAGTTTTCTTGGGGATGGTGAATGTACTTCCCTCCCATCACTAATGTTAACAACAAGATGTTAACAGCAGTAGCAGCAATGGAGAAGATTCAGTTATTTACTAAGTGGTATGTAGTGATTTACCTAAGCTGTATGTAGGTGCAGCTGATCAGACTGAATGTTCTGGGTTTGTGGTTAATGGGAATGTTATTACACTCAGCTTAAGAAAAAAGCCATTCTACATAGTTAAAGGGGCAGTGTCATGGTTGCTTGAAGAAAATAGCCTAAAAATAGCATGAATGGTTTTATTAAACAAGACAATCATTCATATAGATGGAAATTTGGTTTATGAAGGATACTACACGAGTTGGGTTCATACATTAAGTTTGTTAAGGGTTTGCACTGAAATCTCAATCTTTGGAAACTGTTCAGCCTGAAAAGATTTCAAAATGATGTCCATCTGCTCCGGATTGGATTCCAAAACTCTCAACTCCTTTTGATTTGCAAGGTGAAAGGCTATTTAACAAATATAGACAAGTATTTTGGACATTTATTGCATATTTACACAATTTTTGGCAACTGAACTTGGGCAGGCAGCACGGTGGCGCAGTGGTTAGCACGTCTGCCTCACAGCAAGAGGTCGATTCCTGGTCTCGGGCATTTCTGTGTGGAATTTGCGTTCACCCCATGCTTGCATGGGTTTCCTCCGGGTACTCCGGTTTCCTCCCACAGTCCAAAAACATGCACAGTAGGCTAACTGGCTGTTCAAAATCACTCCTAGGCATGAGTGTGAATGTGAATCGTTGAGTGTGTGTGTTGGCCCTGCAATTGCCTGGCGAGATGTCCAGGGTGTACCCCGCCCTTGCCCAGAGTCGTCTGAGATGGGCACCAGAGTCCCTGCGACGCTAATTAGGATTAATTAATGACTTTGGGTAAAGAATATGAATTAATGACTTTGGTTAAAGAACATGACACAACTTGTTTTAAGCAGCATTGCATGCTACATGCTTGAAAGTATGTCAGAATTATCACAATATTGTTGTGTACTACAGTAGATTGATGGACTCCGTGATAGAAGTATGAAGTTTAGCCTATTTTGGCATTCATTCAACTTCACTTACTGCTTTATACTGGATTTGGAGCATACCTAAAACACAGAGTGCAAGGTTCTCCAGCATAGTGCATTATGCACAAACACATTCACACTCATTAACTAGGGGTAATTTTGAATAGCTAATTCACTTACTGTTATCTTTCTGATAGGTAGAAGGAAACCAGAAAACCCAAAGGAAACTGATCCATCTCAAAACCCTGAAATAAACAAATATATCAAAATTAAATTATTTGAACACCACTGTTGTATGATCACAATAATTACCTCTGTTTTTACAGTATAGTGCACGCAGTGCAAAGCTGGCCCTCCTCCCAGCGGAGGAGGCCTCTTTCTACATATTCTGCATGTGAAATGTTGCATTCTAATGCAAGCAAACAATGCGCAATAACGCCCTGATGCTAATGATGAAGGGGTCAGCGAGAGCAGGCAAGAGTGCCGTGAGATTCCAGATGAGCAGGTCAGGAGCACAGCTCTCGGGCTACAGGAATGCTTCTGATATCTCCCCCGTGGGCCCAACCATCACTGATTTGCATGGTCATGTCCGAATCTGTGAGTATATGTATGTGAACGGTGAAGCCAGGGTGCAGAAAGGTTATTCTAATAATCCTGCTGCTGGCAAATGCATGCGAAGGTCAAGCTGCCCTGGTCAACATCATCATCATCTTTTATAAATTATTAATTTTTTAGATGGAGGCAGCCTGGTACGGTCATCTCTTCTGATTCTTTGGGACAGTGACAGTCATGTGTGGGTGTGTGTGTTTGTGCGTGTGTGTCAGTTCTGAAGCAATGCACAGAGCTGAGTTAAACACACTACCCATGATGGAACAAATCTCATCTACACAACAGAGAATCTTATGTGTTGTTGCATTAATAAGCAACACTGGGTTTTACACATCATCTCTACAGTTAACAGTATTCCTGCAGAAGGGAGTAAGAAGAAAGAAATGTTTGCACTCTTAATTGCTCAATCCAAAAGCAGCGGCTTTCCAAACAAACACACAGACTGGGTGATATATATTTGCATATTCATGCAGATAAAAGTTTTTTTTTCTCTTTCTCTCTCTCTCTCTCTGTCTCTCTCTCAGTAAGCAATGGGGTGTGAAGTTATTTATTCCCGTTGACAGCGCACATCTTTCAGGAGGAGGCCACCTTATATTGTTTTTGCTCATTTATTACACACGCGCGCACACACACACACACACACACACACACACACACACACACACACACACACACACACACATACATGCATGAACATCTATTCATTTACTTCTTGACTTTTTAATTTATTCAACAGCTGTAAAAATTTGTGACTATAAAATCATTTAAACAAATATAAACAAACAAATGAACACACACACACACACACACACACACACACACACACACACACACACACACACCAAATTTATCTTAGTATTCTTTCATTTCCACAATTAATAATAATCATTTAATGCTATGTCTGCACTTAGTACTAACACAAGCCTTAACCTCAGTAACCAAAAGGAAACCAGTGGTTCATCTTTCTTTCTTTCTATCTTTCTTTCTTTCCTTCCTTCCTTCCTGCCAAGGATATTCCAGTCCTATCGATGACCACATCGATATATACATCACACACAGTGATTGTCATCCTTAGTCACTTACTTTGCTCTTGCTGGTGCAATGTGCTAAGATGTCCACTAGGGTGTGTGTGAACAGACACACAGCTCATTGCACACACACACACACACACACGCACACACAGTGAGTGTAAGTGAGAGAGAGAGAGAGAGAGGTACCAGTGAATGTGATGCTCTTTAAGTCAGGTGTATTCTCAATTTGTTCTCAGGCTTTCTGATAACTTTCTAAATTAGAAATGAAATCTCAGGTTTATTAACAAGTTAATCAGAAGTCATTCTGATCTTTAAGAAAACAGATTTTTTTTTGTAATATGATAACACTGTATTTAATTTACACTTGGTTCTTGGCTTTGCTTGTCTAGTATCGTCATGAGCCTTCCCTTATTTACTTGATGATCTATATCTTAACATTTCTCCAACACAATATTTTGACTACCATCAAGCGAGATATCCAAAAAGTTATTAGCAACATTGGTAGACCATCGAAGAACAATGATGTCTAGCTGAGCAGCTGTTTTCGATTGTGGGCCCGGGTGTGGCTAACAAGTCCAATCTTAGAGGCACACATGCGGAGGCAGTGAGGGCACTGGAATGACGCAGTAGCTGGTGCGGAGGAGGAGGAGGCCTTCTGACATTCTCTGGCACTGGTGATTCTCTCTTGCTGGTTGTTCTCACAGGAGGTGAAGGCCTTTTGAGTTGCAGCATGCCAGCTCACTCTATCCTGGCCGAGGGATTCCAGCTCCCGTGCCAGTACAGCACAGTGTTTCAGGTTGTCTTTGACACAGTCCTTGTATCGCTTGTTTGGGCGACCTGTGTTCCTCTGGCCCTGGGAGAGTACTCAGAATCGGAATCAGAATACTTTATTGAGTATGCACACAGTTGCTCCATTCCAATTAAAGAATAAAGATAAAAAGTCTCAAATAAAAAATTACAAACACACACACACACACATACACACACATAAATATATACATACATACATACATACATACATACATACATACGGATATATATATATAGATATAATCCACAGAGTACTTGGCAAAGCGGTCAGGAGCTGTCCATTCGAATTACATGTCCAGTCCAGCTGAGCTGGACTTTCACGTTCATGGACTCAATGCTGACAAGGTCAGCCCTGTCCAGAACCTCCAGGTTCGTCACTTTGTCCTGCCATCTGATTCCCATAAGTGAGCGCAGGGCTCTCATGTGGAAGCGCTCAAGCTGCCTGAGGTGTTTTCTGTAGTGGGTCCAAATCTCACTGCCATACAAAAGGCTTTTGAGTACAACTGCTTTGTACACCTTGATCTTGGTTGCTAGCTTGAAGTTCATGTGCCAAAAAGTTATTCGCAATATTACTAACATTAACTATGCATACAGCAGATAATTCCACCTACTACCTCTCAACTCAGCTTTAGGGTGTGTTCGACTTTACCTTCAGCTGACTTTGATTCACTTGATGGTCAAAATGAACATCTGGTCTCAGCTGGGGAGGAGTTATAAAATACATCAGTCATGCAGAACAGTTTCAACTTGTGGTATTGTGTTTCCTATTGTTGTTTCCATTTGATACCGCTGAAATTCCCTTTTCTTTTTCATTAACATTAAAAAAAAAGGATGAAAAAAAAGGGGAAAAAGTGGGGAAATAAATTTTATTTTATTAATTTTAGTGTTGTTGGGGTACATTCACATAAAATTAGTGTTGTGTTTTCTTCATATTTTTATCATCAATCTACATGATAGCATATTATAGTAAATAAAAGTACCACAACTGCAGAAATAACACATTAGTTTCAGATAATTAAAAAATAAAATTAAATAAAAAAGGGATTTACACATTCAAGCAACAGGAAACACATGTCTTGTTTGTTATTGGAGATTTCAGGAAATGAGAGTGATGTTCTAGTGTCACAAAGACATGTACTAGCTTGAGCAGTGGAGCGCAACTGGATCACCTGACTTAGAAAACTGCAGCCGCCTTGCATTCACAAAATTTTCATGTCATGTTACTTGGTGATGTTCTGCAGTGCTGGTGAAAGGTGGACAAAATTTCTATCCAGCATGCATTGTTTTAAGTTCAGCATGTATCATGTTAAGTCAGAGCTGTGCAGAGGCAGGTTAAGTTGAACACACCTCTAGATTATCAAGTCGTCCAGATTTTTTTAAAAGTTGGAAGTAATTTGAAATTCGATATAAAGTTAGAAGTATATATAGTATGAAATATAAATGGGTGCAATTCAAGTGATTGTGCACCATATTTGTGTGATGGATGCATTGTTGCAAGACAAAAAAGGCATTAAAACAATCATGCAAAATTATGCATCTTGCTAAAGCACAGGGGATGAGGATGAGGATGAAAAATACTAGAGGGTACTAACAGCAACACTAGCTTTAGAGATCACATAGTGGAAGACAGAAACAATGTAAGTTCATAATCAAATACAACTGTTTAATACATACTTTGAACTTTGTCAAACAGGGTAGGATAGATATACTAGCTTCCCATCCAGGAGGAGTTGAACTCCTAGTCACTTCACGCTACGGAAACCGGGGATAAGCACCGGCCTAATGATGATTATGATGATGATGATGATGTAGGATAGATATGAGGTCATTGTCTAAATTCTGTGCACCCGCACACACACACACACACACACACACACACACACTGGTTTATTCTGCTTATTTACAATGCCTTTGTTGGTGTTTGCGGGATCAGGGCAGTCTGCTATGGCAGAAGGGAGGAGAGACTATCACACAACAAACATTACAAACTTCTGCGTTGTTGCCCAATTACCATGTGGATTTTCCAAATGAGATCTCTCTCTCTCTCTCTCTCTCTCTCTCTCTCTCTCTCTGTGTGTGTGTGTGTGGACAGCGCCTTCTGTTGAGTCTGAAACCTCCATTTTTCCTCACTCTCATTTTCTCACATCTTATCTTTTAACTTGGTATACTGAAACTCTCACCCAGAGAAAAACGGACACCAACGACAAACTCAAGTTCAGACACATCGCAGACTTGCTATAAAGGAGCCCAAGCTCACAAAAAATGCGCACTTCCTTGGCATGTTGCCAGGTGGATTTGTTTGAAAAGCTTTGAGTTAGGAGTCACGTTTTGGTGTCACTCAGGCAGGCAAAGCCAATGCAACAGATCAGAACTGCTCAACAGAATAGTGAACCAGTAAGAGCAAGGCAGGCCTGTAATTATAGCTGTCAAACGACACTGAGCCACCCTAACCACCTCGGTGTCTTTCCCTCGCTCTTTTTTCTCTCTCAAGTTCAGTCTTGACTCACTTTCTCTCTCAACTTCAGTTCACTAACTCTGTCGGCCTGAATGCCACAGGTTAATGTATTGGCAATGTCAAGAATATTAAGAGTGAAGAATTAGAATGTATACCATTGAGATATATAATTGAGAATAGTACGCAAATATTGAATGAGGTGAAGTATAATATAGACAATTATTCAGTCGGGGTGTTGTTGGAATTTCTCACTTGATACTCCATTACAATGAGGCATGAGTAAAATGAATGGCCACCTATCTGAAATGTTCATATCTCAGTAGAATTCAACATATTATATAATACACCACTTTTCAAGAAAAAATCAGAAGCATTTCTAGAGGATTTTTGCCATATTCCCCAAGATACCAATTTTAGCTGTTTCCTCTGAGACTGAATAATTTTCTGTCGTCCAAAAGCCAAATTCTATGATTGTTTTATTATTCATTCAAAATATTTTCAGAGTAGACACTGACCTTACAATGTTGCACATGCCAGTGGTGCAATAATCATTCAACTTATCCCATGGTAACAGTGCAATAGTTCATTTATCTAATTGCAATGATGGGAACCAAGAATAATTTGATGGCTTTCCACCAATCAGAAAATCTATTGAATTAATAATAAGGGCAATTAAAGCATTTGATTATACTAACAAAGTGCAGTCGGCTCACTAAACAGACTGAAACAACAACTAATTTTGTGGCATTGGTGCCTCCTTCTTTATATATTTATAAGGATACAAAAACTAATACCAATACAAAGGCAGTGAATATTATGGTAGTATATATATTAAGCAGCAAGACACAAAGCATACTTGGCACGTGAGCAAATTTTCAAGCTCTCACTAGTGGGTCTGATAAATATGTCACTGTGCAATGCACTCTTGCTGTCTATTTTGGTAAGGCATTAGGAGTATATAATTAAGAAGAGTAAACATTTACTTGGAATGCATTTCGACAGTTACCACACAAATGACAGTGAAAAAAAGATAAAACTTGACTTCCTAGTTCAAATAGAGAGCGTCATTAGGCCTACCAATAACAGTTGAATTTATGTTGTGATCATGTGACACTTTAATTACAGACAGGTGAACTACATTCACCTAATTATATGACGTTTAATGGAAGCTGGTTGCACAAGAGGTAATTCAAGGATTTCACAGCAGAAGGAGTACAAGAGGAAAATATTTACAAAATCCCAACAGTCATTCATTCATTTATTACATTTGTACAAAAAAAAAAAACTTAGAAAAATATATATATACATATTTTGTTTGTTTGTTTGCCAAAAACAAACAAACAAACAAACAAACAAACAAACAAATCACTGTGTAAATGTAAACAGTAAAAAAACAAATCATCTGCTACTTAAAGTGTGCAAGGTGACCAGTATGCCCGCTGTTATTTTAAGGCCAGAGAAGTGTATAGTATAGCCAATTTCTTAAAAATTAATCACACAAATCTGAAAAGCATATGGAAGAAAAGTGATTTGATGTTTATGATGTAAATATTAGACAAGAAGTTGACCTTGTACATGTGTTTGGAATGGGATTTTTTTACATAACTGTACGGCTATGTATTTTCCTATGTTCCTTATGTTTAGTAAGAATAGGAATCGGAAATCAAAGACCATTTTCAGCTGCTCAGTCCATGAATTTGTTTCCTGGATTTAACATAAGTGAACCAGCAAAATTGCAACAGCAGCAAATTGAAGTGGAAACAAATCCAAACCCAGCAGGAGCCTTGGTATTAATGGATTTTTAGTGGAGTGTTTATTTTTCGACACATGTGCTTGTTATACTTACAAACCCACTTTAAACTCATTGTTATTGTACAATAGCAACCATATCAAGCTTGGAAACCAGAGCAAGAACGTACTAATGGTGCTGTCTTCTCCTTGTATTTGTAAATCAATCCTACACTATATGATAGTCACAAGGCATGTGGGGCGTTTTTGATTTGAAAGCAAATTAAGGAAGGTCTGAATAGAGGGAAGCTAATATATATTGTATGAGTAATCTAATGAGATCCAGTGGCGTAGTAGTTAGCACGTCCGCTTCACAGCAAGAAGGTCCTGAGTTCGAGTCCCAGGCTTGGCGAGGGCGTTTCTGTGTGGAGTTTGCATGTTCTCCATCTGCCCGTTTCCTCAGGGTACTCTGGCTTCCTCCCACAGTCCAAAGACATGCACATTAGGCTAACTGGCTGTTCCAAATTGTCCGTAGGTGCGAATGTGAATGGTTGCATGTGTTGCCCTGTGATGGACTGGCGAGCTGTTCAGGGTGTAAAACAACTTCCCCCAGATTTGGCTAAGATAGGCTCCAGCCTTCCTGCGACCTTAGTAGGATTAAGGGGTTCAGCAAATGGATGGATGGATAGATGAATGGATGGATGAAAAGGGGGCTGTGAAGAAAAAAGTCTGCAGCTTCCAGGTAAAGTGATTAGTGTAACAGTCAGAGGGCTTTGTGCAGGCCAGTCTGTGCAGGCAGGATAACAAATATATATGTGTAGTCCTTCACTCGCAATTGTTCACTCACCTTCTCCTTCACTCAGCATCTCTCTATCTTACTATCTTCCCACTCTCTCTTACTCACCTCGAAGTCCTTCTGAGGTAGGGTCTCTGGCGAGGTAGTGAAGTGGGCAAAATTAAACAGGGGTGAAAAGTTTTAAGCCTTATCATTGTTTATTCTTAGATATCAAACATACAGGGAGAGGAAGGCCATAGTGAAACCCAAATCCCTGCTGTGCACACTACCCTCAGGGTCTCACTCTTGCTTCCCCCACCTGCCAATCACTCATCTGCCCAGGGCCAGAGCAGGCCTCTCCAAAGGGGAAGCTTTAGCAATCGAACTCCACCTCTTTTGTTCATACTTGTTTGTTCCTGTCTCATGCAAAATAATTCATTTTAATATAATGTTTTTATTTTTTATTTTTGCCATCAGTTTTGCCCTTAAAGTACTCCAGTGTACTGTAATCTTGTCCTTGGTTGAAAAGCTTTTACCTAACTTTTGATTAGTTATGGAGTGACCTATATGGAGCCTTTGAATTTGACTTCGAAAAACGCCCAAAAGGCACATGCAAATGTGGGAGGGTGTGTGTGTGTGTGTGTGTGTGTGTGTGTGTGTGTGTGTGTGTTGTCCAGGTTTACTCTTAAATTTCTGAACTAAGTAGCAAGCCCTTTCGGAGTATCTCTTTCTTCTTTTTTCCCTAGTGATGCTTTTATAGCCCAATTATATGACTATTTCCCTTCTTAGTTCATTTTTTGAGGCATTCAAATTACATTAGAACAAATCATGGCTGTTTTAATCTTTACTTTATAGCAGCTATTGCTAACTCAAAAATACAAGGCTTACATTTAAAGAAGACGTGTTAGGACTTATTTCTCAGCTGAGACCCCATTACTGAGGCCTTTAAAAAAAGTGGGCGACCTGAATGACCACCTATCTGTCTATGTTTTCCAAAAATGGTTATATCTTAATAAAGATGGCAACATTTTATTTAATACACCACAAATAATGTGACAGTTAAAGTTTCTAGAGGATTTGTTATACTTGAAAATGCTTAGTAAAATTTACCAAATTTACCTGTTCCCCATAAACATTTAGTTTCATTGTTTCTGTATACATTTTGCAGCATTATATAATAATAATAATAATAATAATAATAATAATAATAATAATAATAATAATAATCATCATCATCATCATCATCATCTAAACTTGCATAATCTTAATTAGGACTTTTATTTTGTTTAACATGTTAAAGTTAACATGTACTGCACTACATGCAGTGCTCTGAAAAAATACAAAAATAAAGAAATACGATAACATATAATATACATATAACATATAAAAATAACAATAATATTAAATGTTGCGGAGTAATATTTTATTGGAAAACAGCCTTTAGTTTTGATTATAGCATGCATTCACTGTGGCACTCTCGATAAACTGATGCAATGTCACAGCTTTTATTTCAGTCTAGAGTTATTATTTTTATATATTTCACAGATCTTATGTTGAGGGTGTGAGACTTGAACTACTGCTCAAAAGTCTTCTCCAGCACATCTCAAAGATCAACAGGGTTAAGGTCTGGCACTCTGTGGTGCCAGTTCATGTGTGAAAATAATTCCTCATGCTCCCAGAACCTCTCACTATTTGGGCCTGAATCTGTGCCATTAGAGAAAAAACTCCACTTATGGGGTAATCTGGTCATTCAATGTTTTAATGTAAAAATTGAAAATATCAGGCAAAAAATTGATTCTCTAAACTTAAAGTCAGATATGTCAGTAACTAAAACGGTAAACAATAATACACCACCATTAGATCAGCAACTAGAGAGTTTTAGCCCCATTCAGGAGACAGAACTAATCTCATTAATTTCTTCATCTAAATCATCAACCTGTGT
>JBCNYH010000027.1:31015498-31027264 GCA_039654325.1 Tandanus tandanus | reverse complement strand
TTTTTTTATTTCTTAGTGAAAATAGGTTTTAAGTCTTTACTGTATTGGAAGTGAAGATCACTCAAACTCGCTTTGTGCAACTCACAGTGCACATATTATAGATAATAGTGCTTTGATTGACATTTAATCGAAGGTGACATCTCTGAACCTGTTGAGTGGGCTAACTTGTCTTTATACAGTGGTAACATTTAAGGTGCCTGGCAGCTAGCCAGTGACCCACCAGCTGGTAGCCACATCCACATGTTACTTGACAGCTTTCCCCTCACTGGATACAAGAAAGGACTGAGCACATTCTCATCATCAACAGCAGATGGGTTGATTAGTTCACTGATTTGGTCGCTATATTTATTAGAATTATTGATAAGGTAACATATTGTACTCCATTCTTGTAAAACGCTTACTTGACACTTTATCTACTGTCGTGATGAACCAATAAAAAAGCTGTCTGGATCCTGAAGAAAATTCTACTTTATATATAAACATCTTCCATCGTTTCATATGGCATTTTGCCCACGTTTCATTGAACCAAATTTAGATCCCACTGTGAAATCACTGTTTTGCGTCCAGCTAGCAGTTGCTCAGCACCTCTAAGAAACTTTAGAGAAGTTCATGTGGTGAACCATGATCTTTCTCCTGTGCTACTGAAGATAAATAAACGAATGAATCCAACAAATCAGCAATACAAAAATAGAATGTAAGACAATAGTTATACATTTACATTTGAATCACACAAGCTAAAATATGAGGTATAGTATGGTAGAAGATACATTTTGTAAAATGAATAGTCAGATATCTTTTACAGTACTAATGTGGTTTTAATATACTATTAATATTTGCCTGAATAATACATACTAATCCATCTCAAGGCTGCATAATAAATATCTATATACACTGGTGTGCTGAAAATACTAAAAAGATCTGCTTATTTACATGACCACCTTTATGTGACAAATGAATGGGATACTGCAAATAAATAAAAAACATGTAGATGTTCTTTGGACAGGGCAGGGCTTAGAGTTCTTGTCTGGTCTGTTCCTGCAGGCCATACCCTAGAAAGTTTTGGGATGAACTCATCTTCATAGAAAGGAGTGTCATAGACATGCTCTGCTGCCTATAGAAAGGCCAGGTGTCCTTATTCCACACCTACCTTTTGCCTGATGGAGTGGATCAAGCACTGACAGGTTTCCTGCTCTCCCTTCCCATCATCCTGCTCTCCCTCCCTCTTGCCCCATTCCTATCCCTTTCTCAGCCCCATCACTTATTCATGGAACACATTCAGCTGCCTCTACTGATGGCAGGAAATGACACATGGACACAAAAGTGGCAGTGGGTGGTTTCAACTCATCAGCTTGGCACAGAACAGTCAGCCTGGGCATCAGCATCAGCGCTTTGCCAGCTGAAGTGCTCAGGGTTAATTAACACAGGACAATGCGATCAAAATGCTTGCTCCATCGTGAATATATTTGAGTAAAGATTTGGTCCATTAAACATCTTAGGAACATCAATTTCCTGACTAAAATAATTGTTCTCTGTAAAGATGAAATAAAAAAGTTGACTTGTATAAAAGCACAATCACAGTTGTCGCATGGTATCAGGGCTATTGTTTTAACTACTTTCTTTATTTTTTACAATACATCCATTCATCTATTCAATCTATTCATCATCCATACCATCTATTCATCAGGGCTGCGGAAAACACCAGCAGGTTTTACACACCACATCTATTGCCAAGGCTAACACAAACAACACTGACACTCACATTCACACCTAGGGACAAATTCAGAGCAGCTATTGGATGGAATGTGCATGTCTTTGGACAGTGGGAGGTAACTGGAGTACCTGGAGAGAACCATCCAAATATGGGGAGAACATACAAATTCCACACAGAAAACGAGCTGAAAACCTTTTTTGCTGTCAGGTGACAGCACCAACCACAGAGCCACTGTGTCACCCTAGTTTTTCTTATTTTAGCTTTAATTGGTATAAATGTTTACCTTCCATTATCAGTTCATTTTGCCTGAATACAAAGGTTTCCTGGTGAAACCACCCCAGCTCTTGGGCTTAGTATCTCTTTTTTTTCTTTATCTGGCTCTCCTTTTTTTCATTTTCATCTTGTTTTGCTTCTGTGTCTGTTTACAATAACAATATTAACTAGAAAAGCACTCAGAGAGTGCAGACCTCTGCCAAGGCTGTTCAGTACCCCATATGGTATTGTAAGTAGTGCAGTATTTTTATAAATACAGCATTTGTTTATTATTTGAACCCTACAATGCAAATGCGCAGCCATTTATATGATTACATTGTGTATAGGGCCTGCCTTGAATAAGAGGCCTTGCGAGCGCATGATGAGGAAGTATTAATAATGGGATTTTTTGTGTGATAATTGGCCTACAAGTTGTACAAAAAGGTCAAGGAATGAGATTACACCACGAACGCAAGCCTGGAAGTTACACTTCGGTACAGTCCAGACACAGTAACTAGGATGACTATGTCATCTGCACTAGAAAATCTTAAAAAATTCCCTGCATCCAGACAATAATCTGGATCACTGCCAAAATTTTATCAATTGTTCCTTGCATCATTTCTGACTCATCCTGAAAATTTCATCAAAATCCGTTAATTAATTTTTGAGTAATGTTGCTAACAGTCAGACAAACAAACAAACAAACAAACCAACGCAAGTGAAAACATAACCTCCTTGGCGGAGGTTATAATAAGACTGCAAGGCTAAAGGAATGATTTTGCACATGAACAATAGCATGGCAGTGCGACACTGATTCACAGAAAGTGTACAAGTTCGAGATCAAAAGTTAAGAAACAGAAGAAGGCATGTGATTTAGAGAGAAATAAAAAGATGGCAATGTTTACTAATATCATCGTGCCTGTTGCAGGGGTCATTGACGCTTGTGTACAGGAGTAAGAAAATGGTTTCAGAAAGACATTGTGGCCAATTTAATTTTTTTCCATGAAATAACATTGTATTTCATGTTAATTTAATATGCCTGGGAAGGGAATGGGAACCTTTAATTTGAATGAATACACTCTAAAATGTAACTGTCACCCAAAACTTAAACTTGGCTCACCATGAAGAAACAGAGCTGTGATCTAGGACCCTGCTGATCATTGGTAAATATGTCTATCAATATATCAACTATTTACCTGCTTTTATTTATATATATTTGAAACATCACTCACTAGAAGAATAATATTTTAATGATCATTGCTATTATTTCTTTTAGTACTAATGTGTAGTATTATCTGTTGGCTCTGCGTGTGTGAGTGTGTGTGTGGGGGTGTTTGGTGGTGGAAGGAGGTTTATTAAAGAGGAGGGCTGGGGGATGTGCTTCTCCGCCTCCTTTATCAGAAATGTCTCACGATCAATAAATAGGACATCTAGATAAGGCAGACACATATACAGCAGCATAAGGCTATGGCAGAAGCTGAAGGACACACACACACAGTGTGCTGAAGTGAGCTGAGGTGAAGAGAGCAAAATCTCAAACATACCGACACAAACCTATAAAAATAGATAGATACAGTGATATGCATATAGATACATTTGTAGATATGGCACATAGCTCACATTCAGCCATTACTGTAGAAACTGCAGGACACACGTGATATATCTAAAAATAAATAAGGAAAAATACCTCAGAAATAAAACATGATTTATTACATTTAAAAGTGGCTCAATGCTTAATTTGTAAATTTGTTCTGCATAAATTCTGATTATTTTAGCACTTTATTAGCAAACCTCAAAAGAATTTCACAGAACAAATAAAAAAATAAAAATAAAATAATAATAATAAAGTTTCTTTAAAATAGATTGCTATGCAGTGTAGAGCCATGTGATGGTTAATCCATGTCACTTTACACAGCCCCATTATGTTTATGGAGAATGCTTGATCTCTCTGCCAAGGTTCCCTCTAGAAGAGAGACCACATCTGTTTTTCACGTTCCCTGCAACTGTTAAGCTCCTCTCTGTGTTATTAAATTAGAAACAGTACAGATTTAAAAATGTTAAAACACACCAATAATCTACAACCTGAAACAAGTTAGCACCTGGCTCACACTGAGAGAAACTGTTTTTTTTTTTTTCTGTGCTCACACAACTCGGTAATGATATGATGAATCTGAGTGGTGGTGGTGCTGGTGGTGTTTGTGTGTGTGTGTGTGTGTGTGTGTGTGTGTGTGTGTGTGTGTGTGTGTGTGTGTGTGTGTGTGTATGTAAGAGCGCTCTACTAGGCTTCATACTCCAGGGACCGACCCAGGCGTTAACTGCAAATCCAGCCGGCAGACCGGGCTCTACTCCTGGCCACAGAGCCGTCTGATCAATGGCCCTGCTCTTTTGAAAAGCCAAACCCTACTGAACTCAGAAATCCTCTAAATCATCACACAGACACTACAGAAAAGGTGTGGAGAGAAAAGCTACGATGATAAAGTAAAGTAGAAAAAGTACACAAGAAGAACTTCACAGAAGAAGAAAAATCACAAAATCATAACATTACCTTATATTTTGTAAAGCCTTAAAAGTAAGTAAGTATATACTGAACTCCTTAGCACGAATCATAGATATCATCAAATTAATCAGGGAATATTGATAAGGGGAAGGGAAAAAAGACATAGCAAGGATGATACGTGACAAAGTTTGACAAAGACGTGCAGTCAATGAAGCCTATATATTGTGCTTAATTAAGCATAACTAAACACAGGCGATGGTGACTGTGAGGCAAATGATTAACTTCTGTGCAGGGACTAATGAGTAGTCTAATTTCATGACACTATGACACTTTAAAACGTAGAATTTACAACAGGACGGCACGGTGGCACAGTGGTTAGCACGTTTGCCTCACAGCAAGAAGGCCTGTGTTTGATTCCCAGACTCAGGCATTTCTGTGTGGAGTTTGCATGTTCTCTTTGTGCTTACGTGGGTTTCCTCCGGGTACTCCTGTTTCCTCCCACACTCCAAAAACATGCACATTAGGCTAATTGGCTGTTCCAAATCGCCCCTATGTGTGAGCGTGAGTGTGAATGGTTGTGTGTGTGTTGGCCCTGCGATGGCCCTGAGATGGCCTGGCGAGCTGTCCAGAGTGTACCCCGCCCTCGCCCAGAGTCAACTGAGATGGGCACCAGCCTCCCCGCGACCCTAATTAGGAATAAGAGGCTTAGAAAATGAATGATGTATGAATTTACAACAGTAATTACAGCATCGATTTAACTGAAATAGTTGTTCCAACATTCATACTACACTCCACTGGGATGTAATGATATACAAATGTCCAACACAACATGAAAAAGAGGTATCTCAGTATTAAACTAATTGGTCGACTGTCTCAGGATTAAAGAACATTATTCTGAATGGATAATGCGTGAATCAAAACAACAGACCACAGTTTGTCACTTGGAGCAGGTAGCGTCATCATTCTTTGGCTTTAAAATGAAAAAATAAACCATAAAATCTCCTTTTCGTTTGTTTTTCTTATATTTTTCACATAGTAATACTTTGAATGAGTGTGAAAACCCACACTCACAGAACACAGTTTACTGACATTTTTATGCAGTATACTAAACTCAGAATGAGTTGTCTCAAAAGATGACATTAGCTACACAGATCTATTAGCTTTGAGCATGCAGAGCTCACCTGATCTGCCTTTGCCAGGGATAAAATATGTAAATATCAACTATAAAAAATTTTGGTTTAGTTTGCTTTTCTTTAGGTTTTTGCATAGAATATTGTGGTTCATCCTTCAGTGATGAAGAACACCACCTTCATGCATCATCCTCTTGGTGGGTTTGGATGTGACTGATAAGTGCAATCTGGGCCAAGAAATTCCACTGGCAGGAGGGGCAAGACATCATCCTTGCAGGCTCATTTGATGCAGAGCTCCTGCTCTGTCGGGCCTTGTGAGCTTTATGTTTGGCCTTATGTTTGTGCTGTACCTCGTACACTGCTGCTCCATTGGAGCTCCTCACCAGACCAAGTGGACTTGGGCTAGCATCTCCAGTGAGGCAGGGTCAATGTGGAAGTCTTTCATGGAGACCTTCAAGGTGTTCTTGAAGCGCTTCTTCTGGCCACCAATGTAGCGTTCTCCAGCCTCTAGCTCACCATACAGTATGCGCTTGGTCAAGCACTCATCTGACAGTCTAGCAACATGCCCAGTTCAGCGTAGCTGTATCTTGTGTAGCATAGTAAAGACACTGGGAATCTTTGCTTGCACAAAGATCTCTGTGTCAGGGCCCTTGTTCTGCCATCTTACTTTGAGCAGCTTCTGAAGGCAGCAGAGGTGGAAATGCTTGAGCTTCTTCGTGTGTCTCTAGTACACTGTCCAGGTCTCATAGAAAGGTGGTGAGGACAATGGCTCTGTAGACTTTCAGCTTTGGTGGCAAGGCTCTCTCCCAGACATTCCCACACTAAAGAGCGCAGGCGGCCAAAAGCGGTGCTACTTTGGCTGTTCTTGTGTTAGTTTCATTGTCAGTATGGCTGCAGCGGAAGAAACACTGGCCAGGTAGGTGAACTTGTCTACCACTGTCAGTTTCTGTCCACACACAGATATGACTTGTTCAGAGTAGGCTGATATATCACTTTGGTTTTTTTTGTGCTGATCATAAGACCTAAGATGCTGCAGCTGGTGGAAAACAGGTCCATGCAGCATTGCACCTCTGCAGCACTTCCTGTCATGATCCTGCATGTCTCACCACTAGGGGAGCTGTTGTTCTGAGTTTTGATTTCCTGTTTTTTCCATGTGAATCTCTAGGCTGACAGGTGTGGCCTTGCCTCCTCCCCTGCTTCCAACTATCTCCACACGCCTGTTGCTCATCTGGACTCCCATTTGTACTCCAGCAGATCCTCTCCCCAGTGTTGGTTCATTGATTTTGTCACTGCCCGTGAATCTGTCCACAACCAGCTCTGAGTTCTCTCTGTTTATCTGTCTACCTGCCTGCCCTGCACCAGCAAGTGATACCAGCCTACTTCCAGTACTGAACCTTCATCTGCTCTTCTGATTTTCTTTTTGCCTTGGAGCTCAAAATAAAGATCTCAGTTTCTTCACCTCCACTCTACCTGTTGTCCTACTTTTAGGTCCAACTCAGCTTCTCTACTCAAGTCAGAACGAACCAACCAGACATGGACCCAGCAGACATCAGCCAAGCCTTCCTTGCCATGAGCCAACAGGGAGTACTCGTTGGTCGACAAGAGCAGGACATACAACAGCTCTCAGCTCGTTTTGATGTTTTGGAGGGTATCCTGGCCAGAATTGAAAACCGAGTTCGTACTCACTATCCAACCCCACTACCACTACTAGCTGCCAGCGCCACACCTCTCCCCACTCCTCCGACCACAATGACAGCTTTTTCCAGAGAGCCTCAAGTTCTTCCCTCCGAAAGTTATGATGGGGATCTGGGTACATGCGGTGCCTTCCTTCGCCGGTGTTCCTTATTGTTTGAGTTCCAGCCCTCCTACCCTTGAGCCTACATGCTCAGCCTTCTCACTGGTCAGGCTCAGACATGGGAATGGGCTCAGTGGGAGAATCCATTGTTTGCTGGGCAGACTTATGCTGAATTTGTCTATGAGATGAAGTGAGTGTTTGACCATCCTGTTGGTGGTCAGGAAGCAGGGGCTAAGTTGTTTACCCTGTCTCAGGGAAAGAAGAGTGGGCCTGATTATTCAGTTGACTTTCGCTCCTTAGCTGCCCAAACTGTCTGGAGTGACAGCCTCCTCCATGAGGCTTTCTGCCAGGGCCTGAACAGTGAGGTTAAGGACATGCTGGTGGCTTAGGAGGAGTGTGCAAGCCTCAATGAGCTCATTGACCTGTCATTCATCTGGACAATATTCTTCGGGAGCACCGGCAAGAAAAGATGAAGCCAGACCACTGGCATTTCATACTTCAGTGCACCACCATTCCGTATTGCTCCTCAGCTATGGAGCTCCCCACTGCTTCAGCGATGCCTGATCCAACTTCCTACGGGGATGCCGTTTCTCCCTCTTCCCCTGAGGAACCCATGCAGATTGGCTGTGGGCAACTTACACCCGTTGAAAGACAGCAATGGATTCAAGCAGGGCTCTGCATCTACTGCGGGGAGAAGGGTCATGTCCTAGCTGCTTGCCCCTTATGACCAAAAGACCAGACTCACTAGCTGTTGTCGGGGTGCTAGTGAGTCATACCCGTTCCTGTCTCAATCCCCGACTCCGTATGGAGCTGAAGGCCACTATCTGAGTGAGAGGTCAACCATTTTCACTCCTTGCCCTTGTTAACTCCGGAGCAGATGAAGACATAATTGACACAGCCCTTGTAGAGAAGCTGGGGATTCCCTTTGAGCTCCTTCCTTCTGCTTTAGAGGCTAGTTCCCTTGATGGTGGTAATTTGGCTCAGGTTACTCATCGGGCAGTCCCCCTGGAGCTGCTTTTGATGGGACAATATCGGGAAACCTTCCAGCCTTATCTGTTCCCATCCTCTCATGTATCACTAGTCCTTAGCCTTTCCTGGCTTCGCAAGCACAATCCCCAGTTTGACTGTACACAGGGTCGGGTTGTGAATCAGAGTTTGTTCTTCCATGATTCCTGTCTGCACTCTGCTAACCCTCCTATGACCACTCCTCAGCCTAAAGAGGTGTTGCTGCCAGATTTTTCTTCAATCCCTGCCGTATACCATGACCTGAGGGAAGCTTTCATTTAACAACATGCTTTGTCTCTGCCTCCTCACCATCCCTATGATTGCTCCATCGACCTCCTTCCAAGTGTTCCTTTTCAGAACTTGAGACCATGGAGAGGTATATAAGTGAATTCATTTGCTGCTGGCATTATTCATCCCTCTTCATCTCCCATTGGTGCTGGATTCTTTTTTGGTGAGAAGGACTAGTTACTCCATCCCTGTATTGACTTCAGGGGACTTAATAATAATCACTGTTTGAAATAAGTATCCTCTCCCTCTGATCAACTCTGCCTTTGAGCCACTGCATGGGGCCACATTGTTCACCAAGCTGGACTTGCGGAATGCTTACCACCTTGTCCACATACGTGAAGGTGATTAATGGAAGACGGCCTTTAATACACCACTGGTCACTTTGAATATTTAGTTCTTCCTTTCGGATTGACCAATGCCCCAGCCGTGTTTCAAGCCATCACCATGGTCCTTCAGAGGCTTCTTGACAACAAGCTTTATGTGAAGGGGGAGAAGTGTGAGTTCCATGTTTCATCTGTGTCTTTAATGGGTTTCATTATTGAGGGAGGACAGGTTAGACCAGATCCTGAGAAGGTCCATGCTGTTTTGGAGTGGCCCACCCCTGCGAATCTGAAACGACTCCAGCGTTTTTTGGGGTTTGCAACTACACAACTACATCCAGGTTGCTGCCCCACTCACTCATCTAACCTCTTCCTCAGTTCCTCTCATCTGGACCCCAGAGGCTGAGAGGGCTTTCTTGAATCTCAAGCAACTCTTCACTTCTGCTCCAATTCCAATTCACCATGATCCCTCGAGGAAGTTTGTCGAAGTTGACACCTCCAACACTGGAGTGGGTGCTGTCCTTTCTCAACATTCTGCCGAGGACCAAAAGCTTCATCCCTGTGCATTTTTCTCAAGATGCTTGACCTCAGCAGAATGCAATTATGATATGGGTAACCGTGAGCTGTTGGCCATTAAGCTGGCCTTCAAGGAATGGCGCCACTGGCTTGAGGGTTCTGAACAACCATTTCTAGTCTGGACAGACCATAAGAAATTGGCCTATATTTTATCAGCCAAACTCACTTATTTTTTTGTCTGGTTCAATTTTTCCATCACCTACCAGCTGGGGTCCTGTAATGTTAAGCCCAATGCCCTTTCATGGCAGTTCTGTCCCAGGGGCTCCCCACCCTCTCCTGAGACTATCATCCCCAAGTCATGTGTGCTAGCTATGGTCTCTTGGGAGATCAAGTCAGTAATCTGACAAACCCAGATGACTCAACCTGACCTTGGAATGGGACCCCTGGTCATCTGTGCCTGATGCTGTTCAACCCCGGGTACTCCAATGGGCTCATAAATCCCAGTTCTCCTGCCACCCTGGCTCAGGTCGGACCCTCACCCTCCTCAAGCGCCACTTCTGGTGGCCCACGATGGGACCTGACACCCGCTCCTTTGTTG
Source organism: Tandanus tandanus (assembly GCA_039654325.1). Classification (NCBI taxonomy): domain Eukaryota; kingdom Metazoa; phylum Chordata; class Actinopteri; order Siluriformes; family Plotosidae; genus Tandanus; species Tandanus tandanus. Next base: position 31,017,152 of record JBCNYH010000027.1, on the reverse strand, counting down.
CTGCATGCTCTGTCTGTGCTAGAAACAAGTGTTCATCTCAAGCTTTATCTGGATTGCTGCACCCACTACCAGTCTTTGGATGTCCCTGGTCCAACATCGCTCTCGATTTCGTCATGGGGCTCCCTCCCTCGCAAGGTAACAACACCATTCTCACTATTATTGACAATTTTCTTAAATATGTTCTCTTCATTGTCTTGCCTAAACTGCCGTCTGGAAGCCGCCCTCCATTGTATTGCTGCTCACAGTCCTTCCTATTGGAGCACTTGCCTGGCCTGGGTCGAGTATGCCCACAACTCCCTCGACAGCACTGCCACAGGTATGACACCTTTTGAGTGTGTTTTAGGCTATCTCCACCTCTTGTTCCCAGATCAGGAATCGGAGATTACTGTTCCATCAGTCCAGTCTCATCCGTGGCGGTGCAGGAGAATCTGGAAGAAGGCTTGCTCAGCCTTGCTCTACTCCACATCTCGCAACCAACATCTGGCTAACCTTTGTTGGGTCCCTGCTCCACAATTCTGTCCTGATCAGCATGTGTGGCTATATACCAAGAACATTCCCTTACTGATGGAGTCATGTAAGCTCTCAACTGGCCCATTTAAACTGTTAAAGATTAACCCTTCTGCTTCCCAGGTCCATGAGGATCCACCCCACTTTTCACATTTCGCAACTCAAACCGGTGTCCTCCAGCCCTCTGGACCCTCCAGCTGCTTCCCCTGATGTTGATGCTTGGGTCAGTCTTCTGAAAGGCATTGGCCAGTATAGAACTGAACATCATGCTGCACAATGTGGGTGCCAGCTCACAGCCTTGCTTCACTCCGTTTGTAAAAGGGAAGAGAGCAGATGAGTTGACATCATAAAGCACTTGGGGTTGCATGCCATCGTTGAACTGTTGCACCATCAGTATAAACCTTGCATGGCATCTGAACTTGCTCATGATCTTCCAGAGACCATACCAGCTGATGGTATCAGATGTTTTTGTCAGGTCTACAAAGAGCAGGTCTACAAACAGCTCTGACAGCTTGTCCTTCAGTTGAGGTCCAGCAGTTTTTCTGCTTGACAACTCCTTGATGGCCTTCGGTACTTCGGCAGTGGTAGGTGGATTGTCCAGGTCACTGTTGATTTCGACCTGAGGGAGAATGTTGATTGCTTCCTCATTTGTGTGTGATGGCCTTTTGAAGACAGCATGAGGATGATGAAGAATGATGATCACTTGCATGTTAATCAGTTTTAATTGAGGGAGACTTGTGCACTGTCAGCCTCAGAATCTTTTCCCATGTTCCATCAGTGCTTGGTGGCAGGACAAAGTCAGGCCTTCACGACCTTTATACCATTCTTTGGTTTCCTTCACTCAATCTGTTGGCACCAGTATTCATATGCTCTTGGGTAGACAAGCCCTGGCTCAGCAAGGGTCACAGATGCTACCCTCACCTAGTTTAGCTGGCCTGCCGAAGCCGTTGCCTAAGGGTTGGGCGCTGCTGCATGCAAGCAGCTACTAGGACCCATAGGTGAGAGCTGGGTGCCTGTGGGGACCAAAAGAGGATAAGTCACTGAATGGAGTTCAAGAGCAGGGCAGTGGAGGCTTAGTGGTTAAGGCGATGGGTTACTGATCCGAAGGTCAGCGGTTCAATCCCCACTATCACCACTGTTGGGCCCT
>JBCNYH010000027.1:31001000-31011378 GCA_039654325.1 Tandanus tandanus | reverse complement strand
GCCGACTCTGGGCGAGGGCAGAGTACACCCTGGACAGCTCGCCAGGCCATCGCAGGGCAGAAACACGCTGACGGCTAGCAAAATAAATAAATAAATAAATTAATTAATTAATTAAAAAATAAATTAATTAATTAAGCAGTACGGCAAATAAGTGAGTGATGAGAGAATGTAAGACAGACCTTTTTTTTTAAATTTTCTATTTCTGAAAGTAATTTACACAATTTATACACAATTTGTTAATTTAACCTAATTAACCTAATTATGTATTTTAAAGCCAGATGTGAGCATTTAATTAACATCCAAAAAAAAAAAAGTACAAAGCTGTGAATTTAGAATCTAAGACAGTAGTGCAGTAGAGTGTCGGGTAGAAGATAGTATATTAATGTTGTTCTGGCTGCAGTTGTGGCCAGCAGTGAACAGTAGCATCTCCTTACAGAGTAGTGCATCCTAATAGAGGGTGTTGAATCATCAGAAACACAATCTTAATTGTGTTCCTTTTTTTTTCACTTCTCCGTAATGACAGCTGTTTTGAGGACGATCTGACATGCTTCCTGTTTCAGATCAACCACATACACAGCAGATTTCACTACTCAGTGTGTATCCTTTCTAGGAGTTTTCATTCTTATTTTTGTGTGTGTTGTGGTTATAAGTTGTTTACACCATATTTAATATACTGTATATACACTACTGAAGACACTGGAAGGGATAAACACGTTGCACACAAAAGCCATCATGTTGCTTTGTCTTCTAATGGGTCCACGACATCACAACAGGATATTATGGTTTCATAAATGATAATTTATGCAGCCATGTAAAACTCTGGCCACAAAGCTTCATCACCAGCCTCTTCCTTGCATCTTCTCGAGCTAATTACTAGGTCAAAAAAGCCATTTGTTCTATCCAACAACAACCCCCTTTCCAAACACCTCACAGATTATGCAAAAATGCCAGATGCTGGCAACACCTTCTGAAAAAAAAAGTTGGTGCAAGGGGTGAGAGACTGTTGAAAGAAGAGTGCAGCTGAATGCAGTCCTTTTATTTGATTAATTCTTCAAGCTTAAAAGCAGAAAACCAAATGTTGTATCCTGCAGTAGGTGAAATATATCATTGATAGTAAGCTGATCTTTATGAATGTGTTGGTTCTCACAGATCTACCCACGTTCTTTTGTAATTTTCATTGATATGTTCAGATGGTAGGAGTCGGAAAAAGTACTAGTGAAAATCATTTCTCAAATAGATAGAAAAATAGATAGATTACAGCCTCTGTGAGTGTGCGTATACACACACACACACACACACACACATACACACATACACACACACACACACACACAAAGATTAATAAAAGATAAGACCCCAAAATAAATAAAAAAACATAACACTTACTCACTCAAAGGAAGTGCTTTATCCTGGTCAGTGTCACAGTGAGGAAACACTGGGAGCGAGGCAGGCATTCACCATGGATGGAACAGTCCATTACAGGACACCATACACACTCAACCACATTCACACACACTTTTATACCTGGTGGCAATTTATATTAGCAAATCCACCTACTGGCATGATATTAAGGGGTTTGGAGGGTGGAAGGAATCTAGAGAACCCAGCAGAAACCCTTGTAGACCTAGGGAAACATGTACAGGAACTCTGTGTAGACAGTAACCCAAGGACAGGATTGAACTCAGGATTGAACTTGTGACTATGTGGCGGCAATACCCAGGGTATGTTGCCTCAAACAAGGAAAACACTGACAACTTGATAACCTTACACTGAAATTTCATACTATACCTACAGACTGGTGACTAAATGAAGAAAATAAAAATCATAAGGGTGCTACTAAAATGTAGGTTCACAAACAACCCCAGGTGTTCTGGTGACTTGAGATCTTATGACTCTGAAGACAACAACATGTGATTTATCTCATTTTTATTCTTATCAAACTATTCAGTCAGTCCTTGTGCCTCCTGGATTGGAGCTTTGTCGTTTTGGAAGAAGTCATGCACCTCAGGATAGACTTCATCAGATACAGGCGATTGAATAACTTTATATTGATTTGCTATGAATAAACTGACTTCAGCTTTACTGTGACCCTGAATTATAAATGGTATAGTCAATGGATATATTTGCAAAGGATTTGCAAAGCCCTCTTTGCTCTAAGCAACCAAGTGGATCCAAACCACACCAGCAAGATTCCGTCTACAGCAGGGGTTTACAATCTTACCCGCAAAGGGTTGGCGTGGGTGCAGGTTTTCATTCCATCAAGCAGGAGCCACAGCTGACAGTTTACAGAAAATAATGTTCAATTGAATTAAACAGGTGGTTGTTGGGAATGAAAACCTGCACTCACACTGGCCCTGTGATAAGACTGGACACCAGCTACAGCATACCAAGGAGTGAGCAACAAGTTACACACAAACTATCCAAAGATGTATACATATAGATAAAACGATAAAAGCAACCATGCTAGATATTGATTACATACGTACATGAAACATGAACCATAAACACTTACATACAGTAATCTAATGAGAAATAGGTGACATGCACACGTCATTTGAATTTAGTCAAGTTTTTCTCAAGCTTCCTATACTGAGTAGAGGAAATGTAGCCTGTTGTTGTTCCAACTGTGTTTACATGTTGACTCACATCTTGAGGCCAGAGAAAGGACAGGCCACTGCTTTTATCGGCATGCCAACCTGACATATTAACTCATAAATTATCTCCTACCCACATGAAAAATGCAAGCGAAAACTTCAGGAGACAGCTATGTATGTATAATTGATTCAAATGAGGAGCTGTTCTCTGGCAGACTTGCCTATAGTGCCGTGCAGGATACATAAAATGTAGGGCAAGGAGAAAGGTTTTCCAACCATGGCCTGACATAGGAAGTGACAAGAAAACACACATTGCCATGATAGAAAACTTAAGGAGACTTGATCCCTTTCATGCACCATTAAGGAAATGAACCAAAGCTGATGAGAGAGGACTGCGAACACAAGCACTGATGTCAAAGTTCTAAGAGGATCTTGTATGCACTAGTGAATCATAAAGCATGACAGCATATTTGCCAGGCAGAACGTGTGAAAGATAGTGATGTTTTAGCTCCATCACTTTTAAATTGATATACTCCTTATTACCCTGTATAAATTGTCAACAGGCTTTTTAATAATAGATGGAATCCTTTCTGTTTAAAATGTCTGTCAAGTAGCTGTTTCAGCTGAATGCTCATGAAACTGGATGAATATTTCACAAAGTATAACCACCATTTTACTTAAGTATCGATTTCTTAGTCTGAAAATGAAGGCTGCTGGTATTGGCCTGTGGAGACGAAGGCATCTTCAGTAACTGTGTTTTCCTCATTAGAGTACTCAGAGCAATGTAGGGAAACACCCGGGAAGGGACACCCAGGCCATCACAGAGTATCACATACCCATTAACACCTAGAATCACCAATCCACTGGCATGTTTTGTAAGGTGAAAAACAGGGAGTGAAGTAACCAGAGCTAAGGATCAAACCAGGAAGTTGTGAGGCAGCCTTCACCCTGCTGAACAAAGCATACACTAGACGTTTGCAATGAAGGTACATCTAATAAAGTATAGATTATATCGGGTTGTATGTGAAAGACATCATTTGCAGGTTTACCTTGACCCCCTGTGATTTCCTTGGAAGACTTAGCAAAATTTGAACCACAACAGTACCAGCAGGGTTTTATGCACTGCACAAGCAATTCAATTCTGGTGCTGGAATGGTTTTGAAAGCCATGGTCCAAACCTACTCAATTTCCATGCCCTTGAAATGCCAAGTCAGGTGTGATAGAGTAAGAAAAACACAAGACTTTGCGGAGCACCAGATTCATGGGATTGTAAGAATCATACACTGGCCCATGATGGCAGTCTTGGCAATCAATCAAGTTTCTAGTGACAGGATTTATCTCTTCCTTTTTTTCTAGCACACAAGTATGGCCTTGCATTTTGAGAAATAAAACACAAGAATAACTAAGGATGGGCTTTAATCTCACCTGTGGAAAGCGGCTTTGTTAGGCATTTAAGTACCCTCCTCCCCATTAGGACAAAGGTCTTGCCAGATGCCGTCACATACAGCAATTACCTGGACCAAATCAATGGCAATTGTTTTACGCCTTTAACCTTGCGAATAAATCAAGCTTCAGCTTGAAAGGAGTTAGCACTACTACTCTTGCAGCTTAGACTTCAAGGTCATTATCTTATTTAGGAAAAGAAAAAAGCCTTTTTCCTGCTCTCATTTTGCTATCCTTCATTCTTTTTTTTTTCTCCCACTCTCATTGAATGGCAACCCCTAATCAAGTCTTGACTGGGGCCCGATTTTAATCACTCTTCACACAGAGCTGCCAAATTCCTACAGGCAAATAGCCATGAAAAATTTACCAGCAATTCTTCACCTTGTAGTGCACAGCTATTTGTTGTCCTGCTTAAATGTATGAAATAATATATTATTGAGTGGCGTGTGAGAAGGAAGCCAGCAAAGAGGAAGGTACTGAGGGATTCCAAGGTCAGCTTTATGCGCCTCAGGACTAACCGATCAATATGATTTGGTCAATAACTTCTTTATTACTATACTATCACTGCAAGCAAAAATAATTTTGGAGTTGAAATACATTTTTGTTCAACCAGCTCAGAATATTGAACTGTGTGCCATCATAAACTACAATAATGTAGCGTCTCTCAAAGGAAATATGTTTTTTTGCAATTAAAATGTGCATTGCTTTAAATGTATTTTACAATTAAAATGAATTTAAGCTCAAGTCACATTATTCAGTAGCAACTAATTTATTCAAGTCTTTTATACAAGTGAAGCACAACAGAATATACAAAAATATGATTTCTTGAAGCAATTTTGGCATTTCACTGTGTACCGATCTTCACTGCTTCAAGAGCACAGTCTAGCAAAGAGGGTTACCATAACTCTGCTTCCCTCATCTATTGCTGGAAGTTCACTATTTAGATTAGGCCCTCTCACATGGGGCCAATTATATGATGGAATAAGCACACAAAGTTGTGTATCAGTGGCACTGATGACAATAGATGTCTTCTTGTCCTAACGGCACATTCGCATTAGACTTTTACAGTATAGTCTATGCCTGCTGTACCTACAGTGCTGTGGTTGAAGGACACTGAGACACAATAAATATAGATGCAAACAAAAATAATATTATAATAGAACATAAAAAAGGCACAGGCATCCTTCTCTGTCCAGCGGCATAGAAGTAGTGCTTTATTACAGCTTGTAAAACTGTTTTATCACCTGCCACGGCAAGAACAGAGAAGAGAGGAATGGCACACTACTTGCTACTATCACTCTGTATTAAGAGCATGGTATTTTTTTTTTTTTAAAAGACAAGGCTGGTCTTTTTTTCTGTAGCTTTCTCTACTTCTCTTCTAAAAGAGACATTGACTGTTTTGTTCAGTACTTCACATCTATTCTAAGGGTTTTCTAAATAAAGAGCTCACTGTGGGTTAGTGGTAAGCTGTTTAAAAAATCTATATGCTGTCAATAAATGAAAGTATGTATCGTGTGTATCAAGTATATTTAAAAAAAAAAAAAAGAGGATGAAGAGTGTTCTTGGTATTTTCAAAATAAATCACAAGGCTCAACATAAATGTTGCTAATGCTTTGATGCAATAGTGCATCAATAGAATCTCACTGCCCAATTCTACAGGCTGAGGTGAGAGATTTCTTCAATTAACCAGTCCAGAAAGGACAGAAACAAACCCAGCCTTCATCTTCATCTGACTTATGTCTCTGCGGTCAGATACACCTTGGACCTGCCTCAAATAAGGAAAAAGAACTACAACATCACTGATTTCTTCAATGGAAAATTGTTCCCTTCAAAAGATTGACTTGGGGGAAATGGCTTTATATTTTATATATTTATATTTTATATATTTATTGTTCTTCATGCCAGATGCTGTCCAATGCAATGCTGTGAAATGCTTTTCCTTGGAAATATTTTCTTCACGAAGCATGTTTGATCAGCCCAGTAATTTTTCCTGTTCTACTAAATCAGTCTCCAGGATGGAAGGCAGTATTTCACCTTGCTTCTCTTTTATATTGACTGAATTGATATATTGAACAAAGTTAATAATGGGAATATTTTACGTCAGAAGACAGTTGAGTAGACTCTTACTTTGCTAGCCCAGATCTATGCCAACCTGTGCAGAGAATACTAGTTACTAAAGGAGTGGGCTACAGCATCTGTGGGCTGAGTGGAGAGTTTGGGGTTAGTCTGGAAGGTAATAAAGCTTATAGGAGACTGCAGTCAGGGTCATACAATGTGAGTGTTGTTTTAGTGAGAAGAACACAGACCTGAGCAGACTGCTTTAATGGATGCTATTTCCTTTCTTTCTCGCTGTAGATGAAAGGGGCTTAAAGGTTTCAGTCCCTCGGAATCCTCTTGCTTGGGCTTTTACTGTACACATAGGGTTGTTTTAAATTACTGTGCTCACAGAACTTTCCAAAGTACTGTACAATCTAAATCTTACAGGGCTTTCTTGAAGATTCAGAAGAATACTATAGCTGAAAATGAAATATTAATTATGCTGTTAGCTTGATTGCATGAATGATTGCGGTTCAATCCCATAACTCCTCTGCACATCAAGCAGCTGTGTTAGACCTCACTGGCACGTGGAATGTAGGAAAATGCAATGAAACTTTATAGGTCTGTGAGATGATTGCATATGAGTGACCAGTCACTTAATAAGATGTGGTTCAAAATGTAGCAAATAACACCAGAGTTGGCTAAAGCATTGGTAATTGTGGGTTTTGCTTTTTTCCTTTCTCTCTGTGGTCTTCTTGCCCTTTGAAGACCTCCAGAATACATTCCTGCATTGACACGATACTTCCCTGCCTTAACATTTCAACATAGACTCGAATGAATCATTTGAAGACTAATATATTCAGGACAGGCAAGGACCAACTGCTGCTATCAAAGGACTTGCATGAATAACTGTAATAACTGGAAAATTATTTTGATAGCCTGAAACAATCTTATATATCACAGAACTTTATTAAAATAATATCAAATCAAATTAGCCTGTATCCCCATAATGAATTAAGTAACAGGTTACGCTGATATTAATCTCGACTAGCTTGCAGGCATTGCGGCAGGAGCATTTAATAAGCCGGTCCCTCTTGCTCTGAAGGGCTAGAAATCCTCGAGTACCAGTGCTTATTCAGGGAAAAATACATCAAAAGCCTCTCTCCCTCTCTAAATAATGTGCCCCGTTTTCTCTGCCTTTGGTGAAATTATTCATAAGGAGAAAATCTTGGAGAAATCTCGGGAGGCTTCTGATTAGCAGCTGACCCACGGGGATGCTACGTATCCTAATCCCCTAAATGCCTTGCCGGCTCCCTCCCACCCGTGTGCCAAGGAGAAGGCTGTGCAGACAGTAAAATAATAATATAATCATGTTTTGGTATGGCGGTGTATAGCAGCCAGACCAGGCAGAACCACAGCAGGCCTCTCAGGCACTGGTGCAGCTGTCTGGGCTTGTGCTATGCTCAGGCCCTGACCTGACTCTCCAGACCCCCCCGCCAGCTCTTCTATCTCAGCTCTCTTTCTCTCTTCTCTCTCTTCACCACTTGGATACTGTCCATTTTCAGGGCTAAGAACCTGCTGGAGGCTCTTTAAATTTTTTAATAGAGCCCAGATGAAGCGTTGCTGCGGAGAGCAGAAGACAGCTCGTGTCAGTTTTTCCCCCGGCTCCCAGAGGGCCAGTAGCCCTGTAATGATCTGGTAAGGCTACAGATTAAAGTCGAGCTGGAGTCCAAGAAAGAGGGGGGAAAGAGAGCTGCCAGTTGCTCTTCACTTGCTCTGTCTACACCATCTCTATGTCTTGTGCTGTCTTTCTCTTTTGTCTCCTCGTCCCTGTTTCTTTCTCTTTTCCACTCTCTAGTGCCCTTGCTTTCTCATATGGTTCAGGTGTACTGTTTGGTTACAGGAAAGGGGAAAGCCAAGAAAGGAATGAGGGTATAGTGAGTGCACAACACTTTGCTCACAATGCCACCACCATGCTTAACTTTTCCTCTGTTTTCATTTCTTATTTCCCCTCCTGCATGCATCCCTTCACAGTTTATGTTCAGTTTTGTTCTGTTATGATCTCTCAGTTATGTATTTGTTCCTCTTTCTTTGCAGTCCCGACACATCCTCCCTCATTCTTCCCCTACTTGCCTCCCATTTCCCCAGGTCTCCCTGGATTGTTGTGCTGCCTTGCAAACCACACTACATAACCATCCTCCAGGGTGGACACTAAATCTTTTGATGCAGGCATAATAGCGATAACATCTGAACTAGGGGAGTCTTCTCAGGGCATGGTTGACAGATGTAGCATGGCCTTTTAGGATTTAGAGCTCGCGAGTATCTATTACGGGCACTGCGGCAGGGCTTGGCAGGCCTGTTTGGTAATCTTCCATGAATTTTTGCCCCACTTATCACAAACCTGGGACAGGTTTCTACAGGAAGTGGGATCACTGGATCTCCTCTCCCAAAGACACGCCAAGCCTTTGAACACTACTTTTATAGAGATATGAAAAACATAGACATTGTTCATTCTTTGAAAAGTGAGATCAACGAAGATCATTGTTCACATAGCGGCACAATACTATGCATAATTTACTCTGCTGGCAGGGTAATACATAAATTTGTGCTCATGAAATGAAATTATGCTTAGAAATGCATCATTTTGTGTTTTTCAGGAAAGAAAATAATAAGTATATAGTTTTTCTCTGCTGTCATGCCCTTTAAGCGTGAACTCTAAAGACAAACACAGTCCTCCCATGTGTGTCCATAAGGCTGCAAAACTGATGGACTATGTAAAGTTGGATAATTATGCTAATATATTCAAAAGGATAATCATAAACATCCTAGAGAAATGATACAGCTGCATGGTAAAATATGAATATCAAATAGATAAAGAATCAGTGCCATAGGCTATAGGAGAGCAGATTATGGACGTTTTTTCATGTGGGCACTAGGGAAATGTGGGCTTTGTCTGTGTTCAGGAGGGCATTGGTATATTTTTGTGTGCACAAGAGTGAGAAAGGAAGACAGAGAAATATCATGTATGTGAGAGATCATGTGCATTTTTAGCTAGCTGTGTGTGAGCGTATTTTGGTAGGTCCTCACAAAGATAGAAATATCTGACACTTTTGACCTGGTGGGCATATAGATCTAAATCAAGAAAAAGATTTAAGAGCATGTGTACTGACTGGAAGAGAAGACAGAATGAGGAAAAAACACCAAAAAGGTATAAAAAAGACAAACAAAAGGATTCATTTGTGTGGACTGCCACTGAGGTACTACTACTGATTAGCATGTGCAAAGCAGGGATTTGATTGATCCGCTATCTGGGGATTAAAAAACATCCTGAGTGTAATGCTTAAATCAAAACTCACAGTTTGTCATGGTCACTTGGAGCAGGCAGCATCATCATTATCACACTTTAAAAAAGGAAAAATAAACCATAAAATGTGTGGTTAGTTTGCTTTTCTTATGGTTCTGCATTGTATATACTAAAACTGAATCTATTTAAAATATACCATTATGGAGTGTTTAGCGCTGCTCGATGTGTGCAGCGCTCATCTGAACTGCCTCTGTCATGGTTAATATTAGTACAACATAATTTGAAAATTAACAACATTTGGAATTTATTTTCAAGAATTAGAGTTTTTTCCACCAAAGTGACTTTTTTTTTTACTAACTGCTGCTAGCTACTGACACTAGCAACCAGGAATTGCCACTACTAGCCGTTCCTTCAGTCTACACTACTTCCATGAAAAGCAACAAAATATAGAACGAAAGTATTTGAACGGATGTATTATTATTATTATTATTATTATTACTACTGCTACTATTATTATTATTATTATTATTATTATTATTATTATAATTATTATTATTATTACTACTACTAATAATAATATTATTATTTTACTTATAAGAATTAAAAAGTAAAATAATATATATATATTTTTCACCAAACATGACTTCATTGGGCACTGTGATGGCCTGGCGTGCTGTCCAGGGTGTACTCTACCCTCGCCCAGAGTCGACTGAGATGGGCGCTAGCCTCCCCACGACCCTAATTAGGAAGCAGCTCAGAAAATGAATGAATGAATGAATGAATGACTTTATTGAACTGCTAAAGGAACAGGCATTGAGCTATCCAGCTAGCTTCATGCTAACTGGATATCTTCTGTAAAAAGTATTTTATGGTAAGAAGGTATTCATTTTAGAGAGTATAAATAATAAAACAATGCAATGATAAAAATGCTCTTTTTCTTCCAAACCAAATTGATAAAATAAAACAGCTGTTCTGCTCCCTCTGATCAGATATATATATA
>JBCNYH010000027.1:30986179-31000217 GCA_039654325.1 Tandanus tandanus | reverse complement strand
TATCAGGCTAATAGCAAATAAAACTAAAGGAGCCAAAAGGTTTGCTACTAATGTTAATGTTAAGATTTGATTTAGGCATGTATATAGCATTAATTAGCTGCATTAATAATTATGTCAATTGAAGGTCTTTACAAGGAGAGTAAGACAAATGTATGTGTGTGAGAGCATGCATGCATTAGTGCCGAATGTGAGGAAATGTTTGTGTTTGCATTGCATCTCTCTGGAGAGTTTGATCCCATGCCATCTGGCAGATTTGGGTGATGGAGTTTATCATCTTTCTCATCTGATAGCTTGTGTCCCATGTCCTCCCCAAGCACCATTTAAAACCTCTGAATCCCTTCGTCTCCACTCAGGCCACCATAGTACTTGCTTTTCTATTCATTTCCTCTCTTGCTGACGCCAGCATCTCCTTCACCCAGATACGTTCAGAGTAACGCACATTCTCTGACACAATGGCTGCTAAAAGTCTCTTTGCCGCCACCATTAAGTGAAGAAAAAACAATGAATTATGTACATACAGTGCTATAGGGATGTTCATTGCTGAAGTCAATCGGCCATTAATGTCAAGAGGGAAAGGAGCAGATTTTCGTCAATGGTTTAGGATTCAGTGTGTGTGTGTGTTCGAGAGGAGTGCCACACAATAATACTGTAATTAGATTTAGAGCAAGGATACATGTTCATTGTCAAATTACCTAAATAAATAATTTGCTATTCACTTATTTATGCCAGAAGAAGATCTATGATGCACAGTTCAATAAGTGACGTAGTGTCAAATTGCTCCCGTTACGATGTCAAACTATCCAGCTGTTGGATATTTGACTGTTGTATCTTAGTTCACTTTTTGACTCCAGGCAATGATTTCCCTTCTGGTCCATTTAACTAATCTGGTTCATTCTCCCTAGCACTCATGTGCAAAAAAGAGCAGGAAAGAAATCCTATGCACACAGTTTTGTCACTGTGCACTTTTATGCAAATTGCCTGTTTCTGCATATGTTCATGTGTGTGTTTTTCCTGTGTCCACATATTGGGTTCTCTGGGTGTGAAATAGTATGTAATGGTGGGTGCACACTATGCAATTTTGGACTGTCCCAGACAAAACATGACCAGCCTGAAAGAAACATGGTGATATCTTTTGTCATGGCTCTGAAAAGGTGGACCTAGGTCACACTGTGAAAGAGGTTCAAAGATAGCTGATGTCATGGCCTTGCAAACAAATATAGACTAGGACAAATCTCTGAGTATAGTGAAATTTAGGATGGTCATCTCACAATGTAACTGCTCCTTTAACTGTATATGCTTGTAGCCTCTGGTATGTGTTATCATCATACAACTTACATACATTAAACTTGCTGTCCAAGTTTATTAGTTCAATGTCAGTGTCAATGTCAGTGTCAATGTGTGTGTGTGTGTGTGTGTGTGTGTGTGTGTGTGTGTGTGTGTGTGTGTACAATTGTATTGCTTCATACTGAGGATTGGAATACATTTTGTTTAACAGAATGAGGACATTTTTGCTGTTTGAGGGTTTAGGCTTAGTTTTATGGTTTAAGTTAGAATTAGGTTCAGGTTAGGGTTAGGGTAGGTTGAGTTAGGGTAAAAGTTGGGGATTGCAATTTAGATGTGACTTTGGGTTAACTTTAGGGTCTAGGGAATAAATTATGTCAACAAATGTCCCCACAAAGATAGAGGTATAAGTGTATGTTTGCTGAAATTTCACAGTCTCTAGGTGTTTGATGTGTGAGTATAGGTGTTTGTGTGTGTGTGTGTGTGTGTGTGTGTGTGTGTGTGTGTGTGTGTGTGTGTGTGTTTCTCAGGGACAATTCAACCATCAAGGTTATACTACTGCTTATGTTTACACTTAAATACAAAGTGTTTGCTCAGGTCTTATTCAAAATCTGCATTTGCAGTAGGGTTGTTCCTGCCTGATCAGTGGATTGTAGTGCAGATTGATGTGCAGGGTAACACACATCATATTCTGCCACCATCACACATAGGTATAATAAAAATAAATAAATAAATAATAATAAAAAAAAATACAGACTAATCTATCAACCTGGTTATCAGCCATGATAATAGCATACTTGTATCGTGTATGAAAAACCTTACTGCGCATGTACTAACACAGATGCTCTCATATTTTGAAAGCCACATGTTTTTCCTATAAATGTCGAAATAGTGTAGGGATTTACTTCTACTCTTTATTTGGAGTTCTCAGTAACACAAAAAAAAAAAAAAAAAAAAAAAAAAATGTCTGTACACAGGGTCATTTATAGAATCCACTTGATTGGACATGGCAACATATTCATGTACGGAATTATATTTGAAATGTCAAGGACTGGAAGTATTGCTTTGGTAGCCACTAATTTTTTTAGCTTGGCATTGGAACTGGAAATAACTTACAGATTAAGTTGTGTCATTTCTCACTTAGAGCTCTAATTATAATACAGGATTATAAGCACAGCAAGTATATTGAATGAAGAGGTCATTTAGACAGCTCTGATAGAGATTTAATCCACTGAGATATCTGCACACTGGCCACACCTATATTATATCTTTATACACACTGACATCCTGGAACATCTACAATAGGTTTAGTTTAACAAAAAGATTATTACAGACATTAACTGTTCATGTGGAAAGGTATATTCCAAAAACAACAACAACAAAAATATTAATAATAATAATAATAATAATAATAATAATAATAATAATAATAATAAAAATAATAATAATAATAATAATAATAATAATAATAATAAATCATTAGCTTTTCTCCTATGTCTCCTATCTTGTATGTTTGAGGTTTGGATTATTTTCTATTGTGTGTCAGATTGGTATGATTTCTAGGCCAGAGATAGATCAGAGGGTGTGTGTGTGTGTGTGTGTGTGTGTGTGAGAGAGAGAGAGAGAGGGAGAGAGAGAGAGAAAGAGACAGAGAGAGGGGGGGGGGGGGGGGTTGCCGTGCCCTGGGTGCTCTGCTGCCTGTGGAAACATATGGCTAATCTTTCCCGGTCACCATCACCACTTTTATCTTCTCCCACCCTGGCTCGCCTCTGTTTGATGTCAAATTAGTCCAGGAATAACTAATTCTTTATTCTCCTGAATCTGGCTCACTAAAAGAACTTTGTTGTAGTCCTAGGAGGCAAACAATGCTTCAAGGAGTTCAACCAAATGAAAGCCTTTGATCCTGAAAGATATTAGGGAAAGAGTGAGAGTGTGCGAGAGTGAGCGGGAGAAAATAGTCAACTTCTTAAAAAAAAAAATTAATAAATAAATATAAAATTCCGACACCAAATCAAAATGCAAATTATATTGAAATGTGCAGTGTTTTTCCTCTATTTTGTTTCGTTGTTTTTAGTTAAAGATGCACATTTTTATTTGTATTAGTCTTAACCTACTAAAGCATGAAATATTTTCTCTTTTAGCACATCATTTCATATTTATATCAGCGAGAACGAAAGTGCCATTTACGAGTTGTTACAACAGATTAAAGTGTCAGCATGCTAAACGAGAAATAGGGACAGACAATCCTGAGAGGAGGCGAGAAAAAGGAGGGAGCTGAAATTGATTTGTGTAAGTACTTTTGCTTTTGGACGTTTTAGCATTGTTAATTTTTTTCCCCCCAGCTTTTCTTTGGTTAGTATATAATGATAGCTCTCCCCAGAGCAAATAAAGTGAAATTGTCTAGTGCAAGACAGTGCTTAATGACTGCTTTGTTGGGACGTCAGTACAGCTGCTGAAGAGATGGAAGTGTAGCTGACCCTGGCTTTTATGAAGTGACAGTGAACATGTGTAATTGAAAAGAGCTGAAGGTGAAAGCCGGATTGTTAACCAAGCTCTCTCTGCTTTGGAGACTCGTGGGACACAGTAATGACTCTTCACAAGGATCTCTCATGTAATACTGAACTTCTGTAGGGCTTTCTTGCCAGAGTCAGATTTTATCCTGCTATGCATATGTTCCAGATCCTTATTGATCAAAAATAAGAATCTTTTTTACTTATGAAGTCAAAAACTCTGTAGCCCAAGACGCTTTTTTTGTTACATAGTTCATAGTTTTAGTTCACAGACAAATCCCAAAGACTCAGCTGCAAAAGTAGTGATATGTGCCCTTCATAAACCTTTTCGGGAACCTTTTTTTCAACACTTGTTTGTGTTACTGTGTCACACTCATCCTCTTTTTGCGTTTCGATAGACCCGTGCTTTGACTTTCAGTGCTTGAGTGTTGGTGTGTGTGTGTTTGTGTGGGAGTGAATGCGTGAGCTCAGCTGCGACTGGTCAGGCCTGGCCCCAGGGCTTGGCTCACTAGACTGATGAACTGCAGGCTTGTTGCCCTGGGGGCAGTTGGGAATGGGCCACACCGGCCTCCCTTTTTCTCTTTTTTCTTCCTTTCTTACAATTTCTATACTTCAGTCTCAGTGAAAGCAAATAAAGAGATCTTGAGGAAGTGGCAAAGTGGCAGGCCCTGAAATGTAAAGTGTGTGCAATCACTCAGATACAAGTGGCACTGCTAAAAATTGCCTTCATATATCAGCTTATGGTTTACTGGCACTGGCAGAAAGGACGCCGAAAGGTCAGAAGGAAAAACATATAGATGTGTCAAGCTTGGAGCTCAGGGCGGCAGGACATCAGGATGAGGGGATGTGATATGAGATCTAGAGGGACTGAAGAAGTGCTTGATGGAGTAGTATTCTCTCTCTCTCTCTCTCTCTCTCTCTCTCTCTCTCTCTCATGTCTTCAATGAAGGTAAAGGCATGCAGGCGTCAGCACCGGAGACCAGGTACACCAGGATGTAACCTCTTCTGCTGACCCCTAGTGACAAGACAGATCGGTCCATTCATCTGCGCCTGAGCAGCAGCATGGCGTGGCATTTTTCACCCTAAACTCAGGATGGATCTGCTGGGAGGAATGTCACTGGCCTGAATGCCCTGATCTGTCATATGCCTACCATCTTTGCCCATATCACACACTGCACACACACACACACACACACACACACACACACAAACACACACACAGAAAGAAGGAGGATGTCGTCCTCTATATCGAAAATTCAGATGGAGAGGTTTTGCGGATCCTGAATGGTTCAACAGTAAAAGCTCATTCCATCATGGATTCAAATTCAGACGACTCAGAACTACATTCATCCTGTTAAAGAGAAGTCCAAAAGAGCATAATTGTCTCTAACACCTCAAAGCAAAAAGATTTTGAGCTTGAATCTCGTGGGGTGTCCAGTGCTTTTCTGTGTGGAATTCACCCTGTGCTTATGTGGATTTCCTCAGCGCACTCTGTTTTCATGCCACAGTCCAAAGAGATGCAGATTAGGTACCCTAGTAAGGGTATTCCCCACCTAGCTCCAGCTTTTCCCCATAACCATGATATGTTATAGTTCTTATCCCATTAAATAATAATAATAATAATAATAATAATAATAATAATAATAATAATAATAATAATAATAAAAATAAGGCATGGTGACGATTCCCAGGTCCTGGGTTCGATTCCCAGCTTGGGCATTTCTGTGTGGAGTTTGCATGTTCTTCCCGTGCCTGCGTGGGTTTCCTCCAGGTACTCCGGTTTCCTCCCACAGTCCAAAAGCATGCACAGTAGGTTAATCGGCTGTTCTAAATCACCCCTAGGTGTGAGTGTGAATGGTTGTGTGAGTGTTGGCCTTGCGATGGCCTGCCGGGTATACCCCGCCCTCTCCCAGAATCGGCTGAGAAGGGCGCCAGCCTCCCCGCGACCCTAATTAGGATTAAGCGGCTTAGAAAATGAATGAATGAATGATGAATAATAATAATAATAATAATAATAATAATAATAATAATAAACTAAAGTTAGCTTGTTCTTAAAATAAACTTACATAGACAGGTTGAGGAGTTTATTTAAAAGTTGTACAAAAGTTTATGAATCCCTAGACTAGGAATCCTGCATCATACTGTTGTTCAGCTCTCTATCATGTGACAAAAAAATAGGTTCAGCCCCGCTATTGTTCTATCGATGCTGTATGGTAAGAATATTTAGTTGTAAACTGCAGTCATGGGTTCACAAGGAGCATAAAATTTATGGAGGGTAACCCCCCCCCAGCTTCCAAAAGCGTAGGTGTATTGATCACTGTGTACAGATATAATCACTTTCAAATTCATTCTCCATGACTATGGCCTCATATATTGATTAAGTTTTACTTATGTTTTCTGTATCCATGCCTTGCCTCTGTGCCTGCTGCTGAATGTGTGTGTGTGTGTGTGTGTGTGTGTGTGTGTGTGTGTGTGTGTGTGTGTGTGCGTGTGTAAAATCTGTGTGGGACGTAAAGCGGGCAATAATGCCATGATGTTTTACGAGGTGTCATCCTTTGTTTCCCCTTCAGTGTTTTATCACTAGTGGTGGGAAAGAGAGCTCAGGCTAAAAGCAGCACAGAGCTGTGCAGTAAGGAGAGAAGGAGGAGGATGGAACCAGGCCTCTCTGACTGCCAGCATTTACCCAAGAATTAAATGTTAAAACAAAGTGGCAAATATTAAGATTATTAAGGAATGCAAAATAGGTAATTCTATTCATGATATCAAAATAAACAAAATAACTTATATGTAGTATACACAGATAAGTGCAATGCGTGAGTTGTGTGTGGAGAGTTTGTCTTGGAGAGCAGGAGCAGTCTTTACCACCAGTGTGCTGACCTACATCTTCCAGCTTTTCCCAGACTTCTTCACTCAACTGATGGCCAGCTTGGCTCCAAGTTCCAAGTTCATGCAGTGAACTAAACAAGACAGATGGACATGTAGATAGATAGATAGATAGATAGATAGATAGATAGATAGATAGATAGATAGATAGATAGATAGATAGATAGATAGATTAAAGAGACAAAGAGAGAGAAAGAGAGATAGAGAGATAGAGAGAGAGAGAGAGAGAGAGAGAGCAGTGTTGTTTCCATCCACGCATAATTTTCATAGCAGTAATATATTGATTTAGACTTAAAGCGGAGCTCCCCATAAGGTCTTTGAGTTGTGTTTCTTAATTATTGCACTTATGTTTTCCTGAAAAATCAGTAAAAGCAGAAAATTATAAACTGATGTTTTTTCCACTCTCACACATACATACACCACTTTAACATTTTATACATACCACTTTAACATACCAGCACACTTTAAAAGTTTCCAAAAACAAAATCTGCTTTAAGCTTTTGATTTACCTTCTACCTTCTACTATCTACTTTCCAACTCTCACCTATGGTCATGAGATTTGGGTAGTGACTGAAAGAACGAGATACAAGCAGTCGAAATGAATTTCCTCCAGAGGGTATCTGGGCTCAGCCAGACATCCAAGGTGAGTTTGGGGTAGATTTGCTGCTCGTTCGCATCAAAAGGAGTCAGTGGAGGTGGTTGGAGTATCTGATTAGAATGCCTATTGGTCGCCTCCCTTTAGAGGTGTTCCGGGCACATCCAGCTGGGAGGAAGACCCAGGACAGACCCAGAACTCGCTGGAGGTCCTGTCTGGCCTGGGAAAGCCTTGGGATCCCCCAGCAGGTGGTAGAGAGTGTCACTGGGGAGAGGGATGTCTGGGTTTCCTTCCTAGACCTGTTGCCTTCGCTACCTGACCTCAGATAAGCAAAATAACATGGATGGATGGAAATCTGCTTTGGGTTATGAATAGACTCATTTCAGCACCCTTGACAACCATTGCCATGCATCTTACTAAGGTATAACAGCCAATCAGCGTCGCTATGCATACAGACACTGGACGGACACCGTACAGCCATGAAAAATCCAATCAATGGATAACTGAAGTTTGGCAAAAACATCATGCCTGAGACTGTACTTACCTTCTCATTAACTCCCCATGTATTTTTGGTAGCGTCATAGTGTACATCATTGGTAGCTGGTTTATTCTGATGCTTTAAATGACTAATCTGTTTATTTCAGAAATACAATCAAATATGCTTTTTTAGAAAATATCACAAGAAGGTGAAAGTGCAGGTGACAGCTGGTGACAAGACTTTTATTGGGAGTAGAAATAGGATCAAATCATTCCTGTGCACACCTCTATACCTCAAGCAATCGTATGTTGTCCTCGACTTGCAAATTGTGGATTTATGTGTGGAGTTCAAATAAGAGATTTTACCATTGCTTGCTTGTTTGATTGATCGATTAATTGATTGGTTCCAGTCTTTTCTTGTGTGAAGGTATTCTCTCACTTACACATTTCTTTATTGAAAAAAATAAAAAATAAACTGACCCTAATGAGAGTATCAAATCCCGGTCCTGTTGTGGTTGTAATGACATCTCATTGAACTGGGCCTGAATTTTTCTGTTTCAGTTGTCAGGGCTTCCTGAGTGCTGCATTCCCGGTGGGTCTGCCTCTGTCATTAAACACACTTTGTGCTTGACCTGGTTTGCCATGTGATTGAGGTGGGTCAGCCTTGGGAGAGCAGGGTAGGAGGTTACATGTGTGTGTGGCTCTGAGCATTGTGTGAAGCTGAAATAATGATGATTTAAATCGCAATCCAAAGAGGCGCTCAGGCCACATCTGGTGTGAGGCACAGTGGAGGCGGCTGTAGTGCTCAGACACAACCACACTGAATCACTAGCAGATGCCAATTTTCTGCCCTGTTGAGGCCTCCTGGAGGAACACTGCCCTGCCTCACTGCCTTGTACCCCACTCTTAGTCCCAGAATTCCAGCAGAACACACACACACACACACACACACACACACACAAACACACACACACACACACACACACCACACACTCGTGACTGCTCCTGACCATCCCATGGCCACTTCAGAGCACATCTCTGCCCTCAAGACAGCAAAGTCTGCAGACTTGGTGTGTGTGAGTGGCCTATTCTGTTGATGTGTGAAAATATAACAGTGGCCTGATTTCATTGTAGCTAAGAAGCTGAAGTGACACATCAAGCTGTGATATATTATACATGCTGATGCTGACTATACCTTCCTGTCAAAAGGATGACTTAACACTCTTTGGTGCAGCAGTGCTAGCTGATCACTAGGCCTGCACTTCAACTCTGGCCACTATATTACATACACATGCTGGGCATTTTTCATCTGCTCATTCAGGAGCTAATAACGCTTGCCTTTCTTACTTAGAATTTATTCTTCACCAACTTGAATGACAACAAGAACAATAACATTACATTTTGTAAAAATGCACTGTCATTAAAACACACAACAAGGTCATGATTAGGCTTAAAATGGAAGAAACACCTGGATTAACTAATAACAGTTGAGCAAATAGCTTATAGGAGACATCCCGGTTTTATTCTTACTACTACTACTACTACTACTACTACTACTACTATTATTATTATTATTATTATTATTGTTAAACACTCCATTTATCAAATTGTTTGAGTACTGAAAGAGTGCTTGTTGCTGTGTCAAAACTGAGCATATTACACAGAGAGAATGTAGGCTCTGTGTGTCACCTCCACCACCACATGAAAAAAAAAATGACATGGTACAGTCTATCAACACAGGGTGTGGATTGAGTACCAGTCACAGAGGCTTATAGACAATAGTGCTAATAAATCCTTTCATTCATTCATTCATTCATTTTCTGAACCGCTTAATCCTAATTAGGGTCATGGAGAGGCTGGCGCCCACATCAGCCGACTCTGGGCGAGGGCGGGGTACACCCCGGACAGCTCGCCAGGCCATTGCAGGGCAGCTAATAAATCCATGAAATCATAACATAGTGTTCTAAAAAATAATAGGTTTTTGGACTTTCCCCAAAAAGTAAGTATACAAAGTTTGATGAGGATTGACAGTCTTTCTCAAGATATTGCCTGGAAATGGTCAAGTGTAGAAGAAAAAAAAATAGAAAGACAAATGCAGAAACACCTAAGGCCTTCTGGAAAGGTTGAAAAATTTGATCGGTGATAATACAAAAAATAAAAAATAAAAATAAATAAATAAACACTCTGAGATCAAATTAAAAAAAATAAAAAATTAAGTTCCACCCATGCAAAAAGACCCTGTGACAAGGAAGAGTATGTTTACACACAAAAATTTTTGTCCTTTATTCTAAAAAACACAATATTACTAGTAAGGTGTTTACATGGCAAAATATAAATTTATATTCTATTAACTGTGGCAAGTCCCATGAAGTGGACAGACCACTTAGTGGTGCTCCACTCTGGGGCCAGACTCTGTGTCCCTCTTTCTGACATAATGTCCTGTCAGTGTGACACATAACCGACACACTCTGTGACATCATCACCTAC
Organism: Tandanus tandanus; assembly: GCA_039654325.1. Classification (NCBI taxonomy): domain Eukaryota; kingdom Metazoa; phylum Chordata; class Actinopteri; order Siluriformes; family Plotosidae; genus Tandanus; species Tandanus tandanus. The sequence goes on along the minus strand of JBCNYH010000027.1, from coordinate 30,989,984 downwards.
TGACACCCTGGATATCCCTCCTGCAGAGCACTGCTTCTCATATCCCCATTTACATGCAGCTATGCATACTAAACTATAATCTAGTTGGTTTGTGTTCATTGCATAGAGCTGTCAGTAAACAGGCAAGAGCGAATCTGCTGTATTCATGCCCAGAGAATGCTCCTAAAACCTGAATAATATCAGCATATCCCACACGTCTTCGTGGGGCTGGTGGTGTAGTGGTTAGGGTGTTGGGCTCATGATTGAGAGGTCATGGGTTTGAATCCCCACCATGTTAAAACCCCTGGGCAAGGTCTTAACTACAAGTGTGCCTCTGTACACTCAACAGTTTAAATGGGTACCAGTAAAAATACTGAGAAGGTAAGCTGTGGTGGACTATCCTCCCCAGGAGGAGTTGGAACTCCTAGTCACTTAACACTAAGGAAACTGGGATAAGCTCTGGCTATGATGAGCCACTAGGCTTGGGTATAAATAGCCCAACAGACTTCCCTCACCTACCACACGTCTTAAGCAGAAAACGCTAAATTCAGAATAAGGCCAAATTTGGAATATTCAAGACGAATATGCTGCTAATAAGAACAGTATCAAATTCTGAATTAGTCTACATGTAAAAGTACTGAGAGTTAGCTCAGATATACTTGACTGTGTATATTAAGCTCTCTGAGGTACTTGAGACTGACTTCACGTGCTGATAAAACATCAATTTCCTTCAGTTTAACACATACACTTTAGTTCCACAAACACACATATATTTATAGCAGTCCAGCGAGCCGCTGAGCACTACAGATGTTAAAAATTGCTTAATTGGTGGTAAAGCTGAAAATCCTTTGTATATCAGTCGTCTCATTACAACATCAGCAGCTAATAAACAAAGCTGTGTAATTCCCTTTCATCACCAGGATTAATATCTGTATATGCTGTGGATGATCAGGGAGTGAATGTTTGAAAAATAAACTTTGCACTGACTTTTGGAACAAGTGTTTGCTATGATGGTGCGGTTAGAATGTGGCTTGGAGGGAGGAAGACAGCGGTTTGTTTATTTGGCTTGATTTTCACTCCTAATCTCGCCCTGCTCATGCAAATGGAGCGAGTGTGCAAGGTGATGGCGTTATCTTTCTTTACATCAATAAATAAAAGGCTCCGGTGGACCACAAAGCCCTGCTAATTTTCCAAACCAGTGAAGAGGGTTTTTATATAGGGAACACCTCTTCCATTCCACCTCTTCTCTCTCTCTCTCTCTCTCTCTCTCTCTCTCTCTCTCTCTGTCTCTCTCTTTCACTCTGCGTCTCTGTAAGCCCAGCCTCTAACATTTCCATTACTGTTTCATTTCATCTTTTTTGACCATTCAACCCGCCCCTCAGCATCTGGTGTGGGTGTCAGCATGACCATGTGTGGGTGCTGTGTGTGTTTTGGGCCTATTTTCTGTGAGGAAAGAGGATGGAGCATTAAAGTCCAAGCTGTAATCTCCCTGTCTTCTAATCTCCTAGCATTAATATTTTCCAGGATGATAAGAGGCCCAGGTGGCCACCTTGATCACATAGCTGAGTTAAAGGTCAAGAGACAGTTCAGGCTAAGGTGTACACCCACACCTTAATAGACGATTCATTGCACCAAAATGAAGCTTGTCATTGGGATGTGAGCTGTAGGGTCACTCTGACAGACAATGATGAAGCATTGTGGTACCTTTAGCCATAGACTAGCTCCACTTTCAAGTCCTGCTCCAGCACCTCCTGTCAGGCACAGACTGCCTCAAACAGGACAGGCTGGACAGTACAGAGACAGAGGTCGTTCCCACGGGGGAGAGAGTGAAACAAAAGGAAAAGAGAAAAATGTTTCTGGACATTCTTCCACTGTGCAGAGGACCACAGCTTTTAACATCAGAAATATAGAACTGTACCTTTTCCTTTGGCCAATGGTCTCTGACCAAGGGTAACTTTTAGCACCAAAAGTTGCATGTGTCAGAGCAATGTTCAATACTAATACATACATCATCACACAGTGTGCAACACCACACACACACAAACACACACACACACACACACACACACACACACACACACACACACACACACACACACACAGAATAATCTGCCTGGATGTTGATATGCTTATGACATAAAAAATAAAGATTGTGCAAAAGGTGGCAATTATAGCTCCAGTGTCCCTGAACTTGGGTTACTCTCCATGTGGGTTTCTGTCAGGTTCTCTGGTTTCCTCCTATGTCCCAAAAACATGGCAGTATGTAGACGTGCCAATAGATGCGATTGAGTGTGTGCATGGTGCCCTGTGATGGACAGGTGTCAAAACCAGGCTGTATTCTGACCCTATAGTGAAGAATACAGCCTGTATATCCTCCACAACCCTGATCCTGGATGAAGTGTTTACCGAAGATGAATGAATAAAATAATGAGCTTTGTCAAAAGTTTTATTTTCCTAATTACCAGCAAAAACAAGGAGAAATGCATTTGTTTTCTAATTATTTAGTGTATTTAGTGTGCGAAATGGTATCTAGTACTCTCTCTCTCTCTCTCTCTCTCTCTCTCTCTCTCTCTCTCTCTCTCTCTGTCCTTTGGAGCTCAAGTCTGTTTTCACTTCCAGCACGCTTTTTTTCATCCATTTTCACAGAACTTTCCCCAACCTGCTCTAGTGCCAGGACCATCTGAGTGTGAGAGCCACAACAGACTCGTGTTATCTTGCTGAGGAGCAACGATGACACGTCAGTGTCCAAAAAAAGTGAGAGACTGAGAACAGGCAAACAGCAAACAGCAAAATAACACTTGAATACACACATGCTCAGTATATACTGTACTGTATATGCCACAACATAAATGTTGTTTAATATAGTGATAGTGTTACAGCTTTGAGTAACCTCTGTACTTGAACTGCCAGCCACTCAAATAAGGACTTTGGCGGCCCTCGCTTTTATGTGTTTTGCAACTGAAGGCCTGCAGAGGCAACCCAAGAATGTGATGAAATGCGCAGATCTCAGGCCAGGCCACATGCATGCAGACATAAACAGAGTGCCTAATGGCGCTCAGGCCCCTGCGCCGGTCCGCTTTCAGCTCGGCCTTAACCACTCGCAGCTGAGCTGGGCTGGCACCAGTCATGTTTATTGGGGGGCTTTAGCCCATCAACTTATTGTCAACAGTTCAAGAGCCTGTCAGCGGACACTCCAGATGTGGCGTGAGAGGGAGGGAGAGAGAACAAGAGAAAGAAAGGGTAAAGTGGAAAAAAAAGAAATAATAAAAACATGTAAAGCAAAGATAACTCCAGTACTGGGATTTAATGATATGGCTTTATGATTAATTGTTGTACTATTCATCGTTATTAGGCAAGCTGTTATTTAACTTGGATTTAATTGCCTTCCTACCACTGTTTAGTCTGCAGTAGTCATGTAGACACACAAACTCTCTACTTTATAGTAAACGTTCCTGTCGACCTTTTTTTTGGTGCAGTGGGGGAATGGAGCTATAATGTTTACCCGAGTTTAGATAAGCTCATTTCCATATTAGATGAGATTAGCACAGTTCATTGTCTGGATTATGCTTATTGGGAGGCAGACGATGGATTGAGCTCCACTTTTATAGCGCAAAGACCTAATGCTAATGAGTATACCTATGCAAATGAGCTAAAGCTTCAGCGTGGGTAAAACAATCTTCTCTTTCTTTGTGCAGTGTTTCATGAGTGTGTGTTTTTCATAATGCTGTACACACACACGCACGCACACACACACACACACACACACACACACACACACACACACACACACACACACACACACCCCCCCAAAACACTCCCCCCACAC
>JBCNYH010000027.1:30965754-30978789 GCA_039654325.1 Tandanus tandanus | reverse complement strand
TATATATACAAGTTATAATGTTATAAGAGTGTATATTAAGACGTAAGAAAATGGGAAGAAGGTTGAAAATTTTGTGTGTTTATGTGTTATTATGTGTTACATTAATGTGTGTTTTAGCATGTACATTTTCTTAATGTCTTAAAATACATAGACATAAACACAACACTGGACAGGACCCTCACATGATGTATAGTACCTTTGGTTGCCAACATATTTCCAAGGACTAAAATCCTCCATTTCAAATAGATGGGTGATGAATGTTGTGTCTCAACTTGCTCCAAGTGAAATAGTATCTTTAGAGCGCAAGAATAACATTCACTTATAAGCATTGTATCTACAGAATAATTGCATCCTTTCTTATTTATTCTCTTTTCCAGAAAAAAATTTAAAGTCATTACTGGTATCATGGTGTTTTACCAGCACTTATAACAATATGACTCAAAATAAAATGCAAAACCAAGGAAAATTTCTCAACCCTGCAGCTTGTTTACATGCATAAAGCCTAGTTGTCAAGACTAACCAGTCTCTGGTAAGATGGCAAACTACTTTTATAAACTTTATTAAATCCTTCAATTTATTCAAAACATTGACCAACTCAACAAAACGCTATAACAAAACAAATACAAACAAAAAAACTTTGTCAGACTGCATCCCTAGGAAACTGCCTCCAAATGACACTCAACTGGGTCAACTCTTCAGGGATCTCATCAGTTTGTGACCTTCTTACCAAATGACTCTGGCCTGCTATGGTGATATTAATTACACTCGTTATGTTTAGCGCAGATAACACAGAACATTTCAGTGGAATACCAAAGTTATTGCAGACAAATTTCCCAGTTTAGATCAGAGCCATTAAACCATTAATTTAAAAATACATAAACGAGTTTAGCATCACACCTGGTCCTTTGTGTAAAAGTTGCCTGTCCACTGTCTCTACCCCACCAGGGGCAGCAGGATAGAAGAAGATAATATTAGAGAACTAGATTTTCTGTGTCCGTTGTTTAATTTTTTTTTCAGGTTTCAGTTATCATTTTCATCATCCCACCTGGTTTCACTTCAAACCTTAAGATCACAGTAGCAAAGGTCATTTAAAAAACTAATGCTAAAAAGTGCACCCTCTGACATTTCTCATGCCTTGTTCATCTTTCTTTTATTCAGGTGCTGGTGTTTCCTTCTTATGGTCCATCAGATTTTCAAACTCTCTCGGGCCACATTTCCTACTCACCGGTGATAAACACACCAAAGGGGAAAAAAATTAATATCTAGATTGATGAGTGAATAAGCATGTGGTAATGCTTTAAAAAAAAAAAGTGCAACATTGGTGCATTTCTTTCTTCAGATATCGTATAAGGAGCCATTCACACACAAAATATGGGGATTTATTGTGAAAATCTACACAGAAGAGAGCTGTGGTTTGAGACTGGTGCAAACAATGGACCTATTCCTTCTATAAACTGTGGTGCTAGACTGCCACATTAACCCTCCTTGACCCTTTATTCTCACCTGTAATAAGACAGAGGACACACACACACACAAACTCCACAACACAGAAGAGCAGTGCAATAGGCCTTAGAGCGCTCATACTCATTAGCCCAACTTCAGTACCCCGTGGAGGTGTGTATGTGTGTGTGCATGTGTGTGTGTGCAGGCTGAACAGTTATTAGTCGACTGGGTGAAATCTCCGGTGGCACACAGTCAGATGAAAGAGAAGAAAAGAGAAAGTAAGATGTGTGACAATGCGGTGGTGTAGAGGCCAGCTGCTCAGGTTTGGTGTGTGTGTGTGTGTGTGTGTGTGTGTGTGTGTGTGTATGTAAGTGTAAGTAAGTGAAGGTGGACTGAGAGGGGCCATCAGTTCGCAGCCTGTGAACCCCTCATTAGGCTCTTTCCCACCGAGAGAGAGTAGAGTGAGGAGGGTGGGTGGGTGGGTATGGGGAGCTGTCAGTACTCATGATCACAGTCCCTGTCTTTATATACACACACACACACACACACACACACACACACACACACACACACGCACCCACACTCACAGACGTCACACTCATTACATGCAACTGCCACATAGTGGCAAGACACAGTGGCGTGTGCGTAGCTGGCACACACGGAATGGATCTTTTGAACACTCTCTCTCTCTCTCTCTCTCTCTCTCTCTCTCTCTCTCTCTCTCTCTCTCTCTCTCTCTGGCCGAGTGTCAGTGGCTGTGGGAGTTGGGTGCTGAAGTGAAATCTGATAATCAGGAGTGACAGGCTTGATAGAATAGGAAAAAGCTTAAGCAACAGCAAGAGAGGGACAGACGGGGTGGGTGGATGGTTAGAATGAAAGAAAGCAACGGAACTATTTATTGATAAATTCTACATTCCTTACACCTGTACAGAATTTTAATTATTCAGTATTAAGAAGTAGGTATGGAAATATAATAATCTCTGGACCACCCTACCATATAACATGGATTCCAAATAATTGGGGAATTACAACCCGCGACCATCAAAGGTTAACATTTAATACAGATTGAGTATTACTATAAAATATTGATGTAAACTTGCAAGAAAATGTATGGATGATTTTAAAAATCACAAATTGAGTCATGCTGTGTGAATCCTCAGTGTGATATACAGTATATTTATATAAATATACATTTCACATCAGTCATGAAACAAAATAAATAGAATAGACTTTTCTTTCTTAATGCTACACTTTGTGTGTAAGTAAAATAAATTATAATTATTATTAAATATTATGACATAAATACAAAAATAAAAATTTAAATTTAATATTTGATGTTAGTAGTAACTAACAATCCATTTTATATTTTCACTGCTTTATCCTGGTCAGGGTTGTGGATTTCTTTTATTTTACTTTAATTATAATATTTTCATTTTTTAATTAAATAAAAGAAAAAGTTAATTGTGGTAATCATTAAATGACTACAATAACGCTGACATTGTAATTTCATTTAATATATGGCATGAGACTTTTCTTAAACAAGTATACTTTTTTTTTTTTTTTTTTGCTGTATATGTCCATTATTGTTCATAGGAACCACCGCGAGCAGTTAGAGCTCTCAGGATAAAAAAAGAGAGTGTGTATATACGCACATGTGTGTGTCGAGAGCAGCAGGGTCTCTGTTCCGATATGTGTTTTGCAATAGAGATGTCTGGACCCTCTTTCTGTTATTGATCGCCTAGCGCTTTGAGAACAAAGAGTTAATCCCTGAAAGGCAAAATAGCACAGATTTCGTCTCAGTCATGAAAGTTTAAAATGTCTTCTTTTTTTGTTTGGTCCTGTGAGACATGTTCTCAGTGTAGCTGGTTGTGTGACCTGGGGCACATTGGAGATCCAATACTGAACCCTATTCATCCTACATTGAACCAGTCAATACCTATTATTAGCTACTGTTGGCCTATCCACTCAGCTCTGGCAGAGAAAAAGTAGGTTCTGAGATTGGCCAGTAGATGAAGGGAAAGTTAAGACCCCATCCAACTCCTCTTTGCTAGGCCTGGAAATACTTCTGCTAAAACTGTGCTTTAATTGTGCAGCAAGGCAAAAAGCTAAATAACACATAAAGCAAACAATTCTCAAATACTCAAAGGAATGCACTTATATTTCTCTAGAAGGATGTGCATGACACAAAAGAACAATGCTAATCAATTATACTAATCACAATGAAATGTCTCTGTGATTACATTCTTCATATTACACTGAATATCACTGTATGGTGTTAACTAGATTGTTATTTTCTCATGTTGTATTCCAATAAAAATTATTTTAATCACTGCTGTATTGTTGCTAATGAAGCAATGTTACTCAGTGCCTTGTACTGAAATAGTGTTATGTATACTGTTGTATATTGAGATGGTCGGTCTGCTTACTCTTAAGTCCTGTTTCACTAGGCGGTGTAACACAGTTCAACCCAGTGTGATGAGTAATGTGGAACTGGCCACTCTGGTGACAGTACTGGGCCACTGCTAAAGCCCGGATAGAAATGAAAGACTTTGTTTACTAATAGGTAATAAATTGTAGGTTTAATTATAACAGCAAGGTAATTACAATAAAGAAAACACCAAACTTCAGAGGGTAAAAAGGCAGGAGAAATCTCCCCTGAAGGAACATGATCACATGACTATTGTGAAAATAAAAACTCTCCCCAACAATGATTTGACACCGATGCTCCTCAAAGTCCTTGACCAAGTGAACTAGCATAGGAATGTGATGGATCTGGTTTTGATAGAGACTAAAGCACTTTGGCAAGTAATTCTGGGTAAAGGAATCTCCAAAATGCTGTAAATATAAATGTGAACTGGTGAAATAAAAACTCATAGAAACTGATTCTGCTGTGGTACACTTGCATTATATTTTTGTGTACCTTAGTAAAGTAAGCATACAAATACAATATACATAGTATATATAAATATGATATGGAAAGAGCAGGTCGACCTCACAGCTAGAAGGTTCCAGGCTCGGGGCGTTTCTGTGTGGAGCTTGCATGTTCTCCCCGTGCTTGCATGGGTTTCCTCCAGGTTCTCCAGTGTCCTCCCACAGTCCAAAGACATGCACTTTAGTCTAAATGGCTGCTTTAAAATTAGTGTGAATGGTTATGTGTGTTGGCCCTGTAATGTTTTGGAGAGCTGTTCAGGGAGTAGGCCACCATTGACCAGTGTTTTCCTAATGTTTATGTGTTTATGTTATCTGCAGCCATATATAAAATTAAAACATCTCTTTAATATAATTACTTATTATACACTGCCCGGGCAAAAAATAAAAAATAAATAAATAAAGTCACACACTGTAATACTTTCATGGAGGGCATTTAGCCTTGATCTCAGCGCATAATCTTCATGGCATTGTTGCTCCGGTTGGTCAGGTCGAGGCTCAGCAATATTAATGTGGCAATAAAATGAAGTCAGTTGATGAGCTGAATGTACTGAATGAGCAGGTTATCACATCAATGGACTTTTTCTTTCCTGATGGCACAGATATAAAATGGGGACTCAAATAATGCAAGAGTGGTTCAGGGAGCACGAGGAATCATTTTCACATATGTGTTGGCACCCCAGAGTCCTGACCTTAACTCTATTGAAAGTTTTCAGGATGTGCTGGAGAAGACTTTATGGAGTGGTTAAATTTTTTCCTCATCAATTCAAGACATTGGTGAGAAATGAAGCCAGCACTGGATGGAAATAAATGTTATTTCGCTTAAGTTTTTTGAAACAATGGCATGATGGTTACGTGCCGTAAGCAAGGTATTCTTGTGTGCAACTTTTCTTTCAGCTGGGCAGTGTATTTTTGCTTTAAACAACAACAACAAAAAAAAAAACAAACAAACAAAAAACAACTGTCCATACAGTGTTTTGTTTTTATTCAAAATGAGAAATGTTTTTTATGTTTTAAGAGTTTTTATATATACACTACCAGGCAAAAAAAATTGAACACCCCATTTTTTTTTTTCATTTTTATTGTAACTTTCAGTTTGATTTTACAAAAAAAGCAGTCATGGAATTGTTATGTTTAACAATATTTAATCTAAATGTTTGACTCATCAAAGTAGCCACTTTTTGATGATATTAGAGCTGACATACTACTCTGAAAGTTCTTTCCAACAGTGTTGCAGAAGTTCCCACAAATGTGCTGCACTTGTTGGTCACTTTCTCTTCACCCTTCTGTAACGTAAATCCCAAACCAGCTTGATGGGCTTTAGGCCTGAAGTCTGTGCTGCCATTTAATTTTTTTAAGATAGTCCTGACTTACCCTTTACCTTTGTACCCTTCCAGATCTTTCACTGGAGTTGAACTGCTTAAATTTTACTAAAAGTAAAAAAAATAATAAATAAAAAACAAACAAACAAATAAATAAATAAATAAAAACACTGATCACACTGATCAGTAGTGTATGTATATATTTGAAAAAACTAAAACAGCTTTTCAGTCTTTTATGATTTCTAGTGTGATAGTGAACATGTTCATTGTTTTGTACAAAATATCAGCTTTTTCTCATGCCTAAACGTTCCTACTGAAGCATGTGTTCAAATGATACTCCAGTGAAATTAATCTAAAATGGATTATAAGGTCTTTTCACAAACTTGTGGAGTCCATGTCAGCTCGAGTGCTCTCTGTCATTAAAGTCCAGTCATTGCAAAAACTAAGAAAATTTAACATTGATGAAAATATTTCAAATATTCTAGTTTTCACTCACGTTATATTAAATTAGAAATAAATGCAAAATAGAAACTGAGTGTTTCTGTGATACCTTACAGGTCTCACTATACATGCATAAGGATGAGGTTCAAACTGATTAAACTGGGCACAGGATTTGTTCAATAATGGTTTTAAATGAAAACTAGTCTATCATTCAGTAACTAATTGATGTTCGTTGTTTAATCCATCCAAAAATGAACATCTTACAACTATATCATAATATTATCTGTGACACCTTTAGATTTCTACTGCTGCATACTGAGTATGGAGAAACTAGGTAACTAGAGCATTTCCTAGCTGTGATTCACACATCATGTTCTGAGTACTTACTGTACGTAGAGCCGCTAAAGCACTCATTGATAGGATTTTAATGAGAGCCTATCTGATCTCAATACACTCTCTGTGCACCACAGCTGAAGTTTTATGACTAATCAGTTGAAACACATCTATTTGAAAGGCTACAATTACTACTGTATTTTGCTCATGCGTCCAAGTGTACACACAAACACGTACAGTATGTACTTCTTTCTGAGAACTATACCATCCTTTTCATGTCAAAACTCAGTGTGGAATCATCAGTCTTATATCGTAGAACCATTCATTTCACATGTCTTTATGCACAAACTTAGTGGCAGCTTATGCAGCATATGTTTTCAAATGTGTCCTGCTTTGACACTCCCTGAACAGCAGCTGCTTAGCACTATGTGAGGACAGAGGGATAAAGGGGCTCGCGGGCACCTCTTTTTGTCAGCACCACTCACCTTCAAATGCTTGCCTCTGGTCTCAGGGCACCAGCTCTAACCTCTACTCAAGCCTGGACCAATCCATCGCTATGACATTGGCCAACTAATGTGTGTGTGTGTGTGTGTGTGTGTGTGTGTGTGTGTGTGTGTGTGTGTGTGTGTGTGTGTGTGAAATGCTGTGAACATTCGCAGCACTCATAGTGACAGGGAACTGGGAGGCAGTAGTAAGAAGACACCTCATTCAACCTCATGCAGAAGAGGCTAGGATATTAATTAAATGGATTACTAATGTTTTTATTCTCCCACAAGAACTGAACTGGAATTTTTTTATTCCATTTTCTTTTCATTTGGTTGAACCTTTGGTCTTTCAGAGAACCTAAGAGAAGAGGTTTAATGGGTAGCAGGTTCCCAAGGACTGGGAGGAGAGCTAGGTCCAGGACCTGCTGCAGAACAATCATAATCATATCAACTCAACTCTTTTACAACATTATCCATCCATCCATCCATCCATCCATCCATCCATCCATCCATCCATCCATCCATCCATCCATCCATCCATCAATTTGCCAAACTGCTTAATCCCACCTGGGGCCAGTGGTACGCTGGTAAGGGTGCTGAGCTCATGATCGAGAGGTCATGGGTTCAAATCCCCGTTAGACCCACAGTGTGCTAAGATCCCTGTGCAAGGTCTTAACCACAAGTGTGCCTCTGTCCACCCCGCAGTATAACTGGGTATCAGTAAAAATACCCTGTGATGGACTAGCGTCCCTTCCAGGAGAGTTGAACCATGGATAAGCTCCAACCTGATCAGCCAGTAGGCACAAGTGTAAAAGCCCAACAGACTTTACCTTATTTTTTTTTTACCTTTAATCCCACTAGGGTTGCGGGGAGGCTGGAGCCTATCTCAGCCAACTGTGGGAGAAGGCGAGGTACACCCTAAACAGCTTGCCAGTCTACTGTGGAGCCACCACACACAGAAATATTCACACTCACACCTGGGGGCAATTTGGAACATTTTACCCCAATCTGCATGTCATGGACTATAGGAGGAAACTGAAATGTCCAGTGGAAACCCACGCAAGCACAGGGAGAACATGCAATCTCCACACAGGAATGCTTTTGCCAAGCCAAGGACTCAAACCCAGGACCTTCTTGCCTTGAGGTGGACGTTCTATCCACTATGCCACTATGCCATGCATAATACTATATCTTAAATAAAGGCTCCGCATACAGTCTACACATGAAGGTGATATAGGAAATAGGTTAAGCAGAGAATGTAATGCAGGAAAGCATCCTTTTCATGTGCATTTTTATGGTAATAAATATTGGAAAAACTGTTTTTATTAAATGTATTCACCTCAGTTTATCCTTGAGAAACATATCAAGATTTAAGCTGATAAATTGATTATCCCACAAGGGACACTAAAAAGTCAACACAATCAATAGAAATGTTATTAAATTATGAAACATTCAAGTTCATCGACTAAAATAAGCAATAAAAGACAAATAAAGATAAATATAGAAGCTGGTTTCAAACAGCCTGATAACATCATGTCATTGTAGTCTGAAAAGTTCTCTGAAGGAAAGAAGCAGGCACATCACTGAGTGATTTATTGTAAATTGTCACGCTTGTGGTCTACACCTGTAATATTGACCCATCATCTTTTATTGCTCGGAACAACTCTCAGTGGTTTTGGCCATACATCTATATAAGCAGTGTCCTGTCATGGTCCCAGGCTATTTACACAGTTTGTCATTATGATGCACATTATTTGTTGAAGGATATTACCCATGATGCAGCTTCTCCTAACATGTGACAGGAAGTAATAGGGCATTTTTGATGAACAAAGACATCAAAGTACACATGTCCTTTGCTGACAGTGACTGAATGGAAGGAGATATATAGTGACATGCAGCAGCACATACAGTAGGTGCTGAGATACACGTGCATGTATGTCTCACACACACAAACACGCACACACACACACACACACACACACACACACACACACACTGATTGAGCCGTTGTGACATGCAAGAGGCTGTCACTTCAACTTCACCTGTAAGCAGGACGCTAGCCACGATGAAACACACACCATGGATCTTTCAACACACTGCCCCGGGAGAACATCACACTCTCATATGGAACTGAGGTGAGAGAGCCTGTCACAGCAGTTACAGAGCTAATAGAGCTAACAGCCAAGCAGTTCAGCTGGGACAACACAATGGAAACAGATCATTTACTCTTGACTTCTTCACTATACCCCTTTTATAATAAACTATGCACTAGGTGTAGCACACACCATCCCAATTAAAAAAAGAAATATGCACTTAGTTTAAGTGATGGTTTCATATCACTGCAACATTGTTGTAGGGCTATTCTCAAAATATCGAGACTCTCTGACCAGCAACTTACTGGATGATGATGATGATTATTATTATTATTATTATTATTATTATTTTATGGAAATTGTGACAGTAATGACACTTGCTGTAAATGAATACCAATATGGGCGGGCGGGCAGGTGGAGTGACAATAACTTTGTCCCGGCCATTGCTTGACTCATGCACAGGCCAGCTTTCTGAAATTTTGCATAGGCACTCCCTATGACCCAAACCTGTGCGTGGGGTCTCTTCGGTTTGGCCTAATGCTTGTGGTCAGAGGACAGCATACCATACCTGTGCTGTAAAAGAGGGAAATGCTTTCTTCCACTAGCAGACCAGTTTCTTTAGTCTGGATTCATTTCACGAAAAGTAACAAACTATACAATGAAAGTATTTGATAGAAAGAACTTTCTAAAATATGAATTTGACAATATAAATATGAAATATAATATTATTTATTTATTTATATATTTATTTTAATTTTCAAAAATTTGAATACAATAATAAAAATGCTATATTTATTACAATACAAGGAATAGAATAAAACAGTTATTCTGCTCCTGCTCATTGTGAATGACTAATAGCGCTCTAAGCTCATACATGACTCCTGGTCACAAAGTAACTGTTAACTATCCCAAGTGGGTTATCCTTGAATCAAATCAACACACATTCACGGTTTGTCATCATTGTTGACACTTAAAATAAATAAATAAGTAAATAGTCTTTTAATTTGCTTTTCTTGGGTTTACTTGTAGTGTGCACCTAAACTTTAAACACCATTTAAAGATATACAATAAGGTCACTTGTATGGGGCTACATCAAAATCTGTCACATCATATTCTGAGAATGAGGTGGTAGCTTTCACTGTTGTGACTTCATACCATAATTATTAAAATCTACTGCCCAGTGTTTCTCAGAGGAAGATGGGTTTCCTTTGCAGTCTGGCTCCGTTCAAGGTTCCTTCTGTATCTTAAATCTATTTGCTAGCCCACTGGGAAAGTTAAAGCTCTAATATGCTTGTTCAGTCAAATGTTTTGTTTTAGGGAATGACTTGGCAATAGTCATGATCCTTTTCTAAGAAGGTATACCATATTGTTAGCATACTGTTTTTGCTTCGAACAAAATGTCAGAAACTCACTAGCCATATGTGTGGCATTTTGCTTTCACATCGCACATACAGTATGCTATTCATTACACTTTCAGCACATTTATTTTTCATGACCTGTTCAAAGCCAATAGTTTTGTTTTCTTTTAATAATATTTCTTGTTTTTGTCAGTGTTTCTGCATACCTGCGTGTTGCTAATTCTGAAATTATTAAATCTGAGTCAGTAACATTTAATGTTGTCTACTAGTTGTTGAACAAGAGAAGTAAAACCCGGCTGGACAAGGCTGGAATTATGTTGACACATAGCCGCACACAGTGAACAGTTCAAAAGTCCCCATCTTCAATTTAATATTAACTTATAGTGTTGTTAAGTTTAGCTTAATAAATTACAAACACGGCACTTGGTCAAATCTCTGACACTTATCAGACGAATTGTTTTGAAAAGGTAATCATTAACATTAGAGTTATGACTGTTAGCTTGTTGCTAAACAACTCATTGTTGTCCTATGTTGTTGCTGTCCTGTGATATCACTCTGAAATATTGCTTGGCAGTTTGAGGTTCAGTGTAGAAGAACAAGCATGAGCCACCCAGGCCTATAATTGTAAAAGTGAGGCAAAATAAACATTTTTATTAGCTTTACTTGCTCTGACGCTGCATACAAAAACACTTTTTTTTTGCATGTTGAATATCCAGAGGTGGTAAATGACATTATTAGAACTTGCAAATTTTAATTTACAATATGTCAACCTTGGCGGCATGGTGGCATAGTGGTTAGCACATGCGTCTCACAACAAGAAGGTCCTGGGTTCGAGTCCCAGGCTGGGGCGTTTCTGTGTGGATTTTCTGTGCTTGTGTGGGTTTTCTCTCGGTACACCTGTTTCCTCCCACAATCTCAAGACATGCACATTAGGCTAGGTGTGTGTGTGTGTTGGACCTGTGATTGCCTGACGAGCTGTTTAGGGTGTACCCTGCCTTCACCCAGTGTCCACTGAAATAGGCTCAGCTTCCCCATGACCCTAGTAGGATTAAGAGTTTTGGCAAATAAATGTATGAATATATAGCCCCTGCGCTCTGTCTGAATTTATTTCTGATGCATTATCTGATATTTATTTCCTATGGATGGTCTGATATAGCTTTTTTGTAGTGTTGTCTGAATTCTCAGTAGACATATGATCAACAGTAGTTCACTGTTCTCTATAAATCCAGTGTAAACCATGCACATTAATTTTTGCAATGAGCAATCAAAACACAGAGCTATTACTCTGAAATGTATTAATGTATTAATCTATTAATACAATTAAATAAAAATTCAAAAAAATTAATGACTACTAAACCTAGCATGTATATCATATATAATGTATATACTTCTGGATATTTGTAATGCAAAGGCATTTAAAATGTTTGGACTGTTTATGTTGAGGCAGGTTATGATGATATGATCTAGGAACACTCGCATGTAGTCTGAATTCAGAGTATGTGGTGCTCTATATTAAAATAATATATAATACAAGGTAAACATTCATTCATTCATTTTCTAAACCGCTTAATCCTAATTAGGGGAGGCTGGCGCCCCTCTCAGCCGACTCTGGGCGGGGGCAGGGTACACCCTGAACAGCTCGCCAGGCCATCGCAAGGCCAACACTCACACAACCATTCACACTCACACCTAGGGGCAATTTGGAACAGCCAATTAGCCTACTGTGCATGTGTTTCTTTGGACTGTGGGAGTAAACGGGAGTACCCGGAGGAAACCCACGCAAGCACGGGGAGAACATGCAAACCCCACACAGAAACGCCCAAGCTGGGAATCGAACCCAGGACCTTCTTGCTGTGAGGCGAACGTGCTAACCACTACGACACCGTGCCGCCCCCAAGGTAAACATATGAGAAAATTATTTCAGACATTGCAAAGCAGTATTCTGAAAATATGAATTGCATTAACTACTACACATGCTCATCTCAGAAAATATTCCTGTATTTTACTCACAATATCTTTGAGGTTTGCGGGACTCATACATTTGGTCCGACAAAAGCCTGACGAGTTTCCTTTTTTAAATGAAAGTTAAGAAAAAGCTTAGTTCACTGGATGAGGGCATTCTGTTGTTCCACTTTCACGATCTCCATAGGCAGAGCGCTTACTGTGGAACCTTGGCCTGCTTATTTAATGTAGATTTATAGTTGGCCATGTGGAGATCAATAGGAGAACAATGTGGAAAGATAGAGGAGAACAAGGACTCTCATCGAGGTTTTGGACAGTAATGGCAGCCTCCTGCTAGGTACAAAGGACAATGGGAAAAGATGGCTTGTGACAAAGTGAGGCATTCTTCTAAAGTGGCTTCACAATTAGAGGAAAAAAGAAGAGAAATAAGAATATTTTATCTTTGAAAAAGGACAGCCTGAATTTTATTAATAATTCAATTATTATTAAAAAGCTATTTTGAGGGACAACAAACCTAATAATTATTTTTAACATCCAGTCATAATGCTTATAGATTAATGAAAAGAAAAAGAAAAAAACACCCACCTTCTTCACCTTCATCTATCTATCTATCTATCTATCTATCTATCTATCTATCTATCTATCTATCTATCTATCTATCTATCTATCT
>JBCNYH010000027.1:30945131-30956335 GCA_039654325.1 Tandanus tandanus | reverse complement strand
AGAGAGAGAGAGAGAGAGAGAGAGAAAGAGAAAGAGAGAGAGAGAGAGAGAGAGAGAGAGAGAAAGATCATGAAAGTTTCATTAGCATCATCCAGGAAGAGCAATTCCCCAGCTAGGCTGACCCTTTGAGCTGCCTGTGGCCAGAAGGCTGGAGAGAGAACATCTGCACTCACTCTGTATCAAGGACTGAAAAACACTTACCACATCTGACCTGGCCTTGATTCATTCACAGAGCTTTAGCATTCACTGTCCAGTGCTCATACTATTACCCTTCACTTTGTCCCTTCACAGAAATGTTTTATAAAAATACAACTCAGATATTATGAAATATCCATCTTGTTGATTTCATATTTTAAAAGAATCTGAGAATGAGACATCTAGAGGTAATCTAGATATCAGATGATATAATTTATAAATGCTAGAAGGCATTATTCATTCATTTGCTGAACCGGAATCTTAGTAGAGTTATGGGGAGGTTGGAGCCTGTCTCAGTCAACTCTGGGCAAAGGCGGGGCACACCCTAAACAGCTCACCTCCCTCACATTAGACATTGGACATTATCCAAATGGAATTTTAAACATTATTTTATTAATTTCCATAAGTGTATCTCTCCTCCTCCTTTTTTCATATGTGATTCGCCAGTCTTAAACTCAGTAATGATGGTGCTCTGGAAACAAGCTTTCTAAGCACTGGATTCAGACATCTTCAAGGAAGCATGCTAATTACTCCACGCTGCAAATCAATAGCTCTCTAAGAAAATATATTTAATAATATATTTAAAAAGCTGCCATTAGCCATCCTTCTATGTCGCTTTTTCCCTCTCTCGATTTTTGCCGTAGCACATGGAGCACGAGTGGTGCCCCTATGCCGGCATTTTAATTGTGGCAGCAATCAGTGAGATTCACAGGAACTCATTAATATGCAGATTTACAGAATCACTTTTCTGCCACTCATTTTTGTTTTCAGGATTTCATGAAAATTACCATTAGAGCTTTTCCTAATTTCTTATATAAAGAATTACCATACTATGAGCTACTTAAACTGAATTCCCAAATTTATGTTAATGCATCAGGCAGCTAAGCAACTAAAGTTATCCACTTCATTGATAAAAATATAATTATTTATTTATTTATTTATTTATTTTATATTTGATATGCATTGTACATACAAATTCTATGGAGCATACAATGCTCTTCTTTCTGTAATTGCAGTTCAATTTCATCCAGAGAAAGACAAAAGCTGTTTTTATATGGAAACACTGGAGGGGATTAAGGCTTATTTTTCTCATTGTCTGAGAGAAGAGAGGGACTAAATTAGACTTGTCACCTGTGAGCTCACCACATCAAAAGTACATAAAACTTGCAGCACACTGCAGTTTATAGACAGATAATAGGAGGATGAAAGAATATGCTTTTATTAAATCATTGTTTAATCCTTTACTCTGGAGGATGACTACTGTATTGAGGTGTTTTGTAATGTCTCACTTTCTGCTGGCTCTGATATACAACATTAAATATGTGAAAAACTGCTTTAAGTGTCGCTATAGTTTGGTTCCAGCCTCCTCCACAGCTTACCAGTAAATACACTTTGGATTGTTGCAGTTGGCAAAATTGAAATACAGACATATGGATGAACCTTCTGGTGATGCACTTCGTTTAAAGTGTATTTAGAAATATCAAAATAAAATTTATTCTGTTTAAACACTATGCATGTATGAAGAAACCTCATGAACAGCTGACATCTGTTTCAGAAAGCAAAAGCATTGACTAAGATTTATCAGTCATTCCAGGGGGAAAATTCATCTTATCTCAACTCCTACTTCTCAAAAATCAACACGCCACACAAACAAATTAGTAAATAGTGGTGGAGAATTGGAAGTCAATCATGTGTCTCAGTGCTTGCAGAACTGAACTGCTCTCACATGCACCAGTTTCTCTGCATACTCAATTTATTAGGTATCTTTGTGAGCATGTTACCCAGGACCCTTGGACTTTTTGTTTATGCATTTGGACCACACTATGAACCAACAGAACAATATCAGTGTGCTTTGATAAATGCTACAGTTTTTCGTATGTGTACTGGAGAGATGAATGCTGGTCTTGTAAGCCGTTCAGGGTGTAACCCTTCCATTGGCTGAGATAGGCTCCACCATCTCCGCAACCCTTATAGGATTAAGCGGTTTGACAATGAGTGACTTAATATAAGATATTTATTTATTTACGAGATATCACTGAAGCAAAATATATAAAAGAAAATGTTAAAATGAAAAATAAACAATAAAGTACACTCTCATTTGCTGAACTGCTTCATCCTACTAGGGTTGCAAGAAGGCTGGAGCCTATATCAGCCGATACTGGGTGTGGTACAACCAGAACAGCTCGCCATGATCATGGCAACACACAATTAATAAAACTTTGACTTAATAAAAATTTACTCAAGTTAAAATAAAAGGATTGATACTTTTAAATGAGCTCAAGTATTACAAAGTAAACATTTTTATTTTATTTTATTCATTAAAGGAGTTGTGTCACGATTTTGACCTAAATTCACTGTGTAAATAAAGTGGAAACATGCAAATTTGTTGAACCTAATTCATATCTTCTATCCTTTGTAAACCAAATTTCTATATAAATGATAAAAATCTATATAAATGATTATGTCTTCTTTAATAACTCCACTGATGTTGTTCAGGCCACTTTCTCCAGACAACCATGACTACCCCTTTAAGTAATGCCATTGTTTATGTTTTACTTATCTAAAACTGTTTGAAGTTGATTTTTCTTTAAAGCAACTGCACCATTTTGCCTGGGAAAAAATCGCAAAGAAAATAGGTAACTTAGCTAGCTATAGCCAGATAAGATTAGAACATTAGCGACACATACCCCAAGATTTATTTTTTTCTAGAGTGGCAAACAGGGCACCTTATTTTGTATAAATCTTTGCTTACTCAAGCATATTAAAACCCTTTATTGAGGGAGTGCCAGATGGGCTCATCCTCAAGTTCCACAATGCAGTCCGGTGGATTATCTATCTTCAGACATGTACAGATAACTGAAGTGTTAATTACATTTTGTAGTAAAAGAGGGTCACCACAAACGACAAATTAGCACGATTTTTGACATTTATATTCTACATTAATTTACCTGATTAGATGCGAACCTGAAGTGATTGGGTGCTAAATAAGGGTCAAGTCAAAGGAAACAAAAGCAGAATGTCACAAAACAACAATACACGACCCCATTTTGTCAGACATCTATAGCCTTTCCTTGTGTTTTGTTTAGGACATAATTGACAATATGATGTCGAAAATCAAAAACAAGGCAGCATTTTTTTTTTCTAATTGCCCTGTATTCTGTGGCCAGATTTTCCTCTGTCTCACCTTCCACTATTCAGCATGCCATCAAAATGGCAACAGAATTAACCTTTGAAAGAAGAGGTAATCGAAGTGTCCAACAAGCATTCATGACTTGACTGGTCACAATAGTTGTCCCATGAACAGAATATGTGCTGTGAATAATGACAGAATGTCAATGACAATATTGCATTACAGAAAATAACAGCAGGAAAACTGACTAGTTGAATAGTTTGGGGTCAGGCATACTGCTTTTCCACACCCAGTAGTGTAAACTGGCACAATGTCCCATGACTCTTTTTACATGCATTTATAACTTAGACTTTATGAATGGATTATGTCCACTCATATTGTATTATACTGAATTTTTTGGTATGCATTCTTGTATAATTATGGCGATATTATTTACGTCTTCTATTTCACCTTTACCCCACTCCTTTTTGCTATCCGTGCAAGTAATTGCTTTCCTAGTATCTGCCTGCATTATTAGTGTGCAATAGTGTTTACTGTAAATTGATAAAGGACATTATATGAGCACATTGTGCAGGTGGAATGGAGTTCTTTGCCCAAACAATAAAATGTGGCATAGTTTACAGTCACATGATCTTCTCATTCTGAACAAGGGGAGGAAGATAACACCACTCCATCTGCCTACTGGCAGGCCAACCTGTACATGTCTGAAAGTTCTCAGAAGTGATGTCTATATGTATGTATGTTCTGAATTCTGAAGTTATAAATGTGTATATATGTATGTACTTCGAGAGTGACCTGATCACTGCATCCTGGATGTTCAGATATATGTGTGTGTGTGTGTGTGTGTGTGTGTGTGTGTGTGTGCATGTGTGTGGGACAGAGACCAGTGGGAGTGAGGGACCTCACTGGAACGAAGCCTATGAATCCTGGCAGCATGAGCACAAAGTCAAACTGCTGCTCACACATATTTGGGAAGATATTTAATTAAAAGTGGATTACAAGACTGTTGGATAAACAAAGATCAGATTAACAAATAACTGTACGCAATTTTCCCATTTGCCAGTGCAAATTTGACTTTGTGGCTAGATCCGTGACACAGAAGAGAAGATTTATGACACTTCCAGAATATTAAGTCTTGGTCTGGAAATAGGTGGAAAGGTTTCATAAATCCTCCACCTACCAAAATAACCTTCAGCCACCCTGTTGCATCCATTCATCAGCAATAGATAGCTAAATGTTTCACTCTACATGCAGGCAGGTATGCTGTCTGACTGTCTAGTAGTCACATGCAGCTTTGTGCAAAACACAACTTCTGCTAGTGTGCTTTAACTCTAAGAGGTGAGGCACCCAGGTGGAAAACACTTTGCGCCCACAATCATGAGCCTCCCTGACCTGCGGCAGTGCGCATGCCTATGTTTGGACCATTCTAATTGGAATTTAAATTGAGTTGTACCAGGCTGCAGTGGTTCACTGAGGCCTAGAGAATAACAAGAAGGGTTTTTTTTAACTTCAGTAAGTTATATATATTTTTTTATGTAGAGTTTCCTTTTTCTTTCTCTTTCTCCTGTTCTTTACTTTCGACACCGGACGACCTTGCTGTGATAGACTGCTGGACTTTGTGACTGGGCACTGAGAGGTAGCTGGCTCTGAGACAGAGAGGAGAAGACGAAATGGATTTATTGACTTGTGACTTTGACTCAGGCTGATGTATCAGAGCCTGTATTATAGAGGATGATTAGGTTGCAGGATGTCAGGGACAACTTAATATAAATGAACCCCACACATCGCTCACTCCTCTACACCCAACTAGCCGTGGCAGATCCAAAGAGATAGCACAGTCCAAATCAAACATATGAGTATGCTGACAGGATGACGGGGGGAGGCAGAAGGCTGAGATTGAGGGATCAGACACCCAAAGCCTTGTATCATCAGCATCTCTGGAGAGTCTGGTCCGGCTGGGAGGGAAGCAATCTCAACCAGGGAGAGAGAGAGAGAGAGAGAGAGAGAGAGAGAGAGAGAGAGTCTTAAAAATAAATTTGTGAGTGCCAGCATGGGAAAAATGTCTCATAGAAATAAGGCCATATCCAGGAAATACAGAGTGAAAGTGAGGAATATATTTTATTTTAATCACCCTTTAAAGGGTTCATGGACTTTGTAGACCTACACTACACATGATCATTACATTCTATTTCAGCTGATTGTTGCACACACAAATTGCACTCCCTGTACACCTTGCACTACTCTGCACACACAACAACCACACTCACTGGACATCTTTGTGTGCATACTGCACCAACACTTTACATACAGTGTTATTTGTCGCCACTACATTTATATTTTATATTTATCATTGACTTTTAACTATTGGTGCCCCCCCCCCCCCCTTTTATATAGTTATTGATATTTTATTCTTCTTGGTATTGATAGTTTTTATTCTTCTTCAAATATAGGACAGTCGTAATAAGAATTTGACTACATGTTGTACTGTGTATGATTTTGTATGTGACAAAAATTTTTTTAATTTGAATTTGAATGAAAATATGGTTTACCAAAGTTTAAGGTTGGTCTGCATCTAGCCCTGACCTCAACCTCTCGTGGGCTTGTCACTGATTAAGCAAATCTCTACAGACATGTTGCAAGATCTCATGGAAAGCCTTCCCAGGAGAGTGGGAGTTATTATAAGTATATCAGCAAAGGAAGACTACATCTGGAATGGGATGTTCAACAAACACACACACTTTTGACCCTATAGTGTTTACATTTATAACAATAAAGAGTTATTTTACTTTTACAGTAGATTTTAGCACTCTGTTTAATTAATTTCCTGGTTTGAGAATAATGTTCATTATGACACAGCTCTAGTGTTTCTCTAGGCTCCTTGTTTATTTTACTCCCTCAGCTTGCCTAAGCTTGCTCAATTTAACCAACATATCCCCCAAATTGCCAAATTTTTACTTTTCAATCATGTGAGTATACTAAATGAAATATGAAAGTCAGCCTTAACCTGTATCAATAAACAAAATATTTATAGTAAATCTTATGTAAAAAGTAGATTTTTCATGCTTTTTGATACAGGTGACACAAAAATTTATCTTTAGTATTCTTTTTTCAGAATTAACATAAAAAAACAGATCAGTCACATGGGAAAAAAAAATACACCTTACATTTATCACACCTTTGGTCGGTTTAATTACAATTAGGTGTTCCAGATTAGATGCTTTTGTGTGGTGTCATCATGCAAAGATCTAAAAAGCTCTTTAATGCCTTCAGATAAAAGGTTGTGGATGCCTATAAGATTTACAGGTCTCTAAATGAAATTACTTATTTAAATAAATCATTTCACTGTGAGGAAAATCACCTAAAAGTGCCATACATTTCAAACAACTGTAAATTAATCCAGAACTTGCTGCACCAACAAATTCAGCATGATAGTTTAAAAGAAGTTTGATACTAGAAGTCTCTAAGAATCCCCAAAAAACTTAAAAAAATTAATTAGACCTGCAGGTAAATATTGCAAATGTTGTTGTGAAAGTGCATGCAACTAAAATCAGAAAGATATAGGACAAATTTGATCTGCATGCCTGAGAGAAAAAATCTTTTGTTCTCCAGGGCAAGATTACAATTTGCCAATGAATTTATAGGCAAAGACCAGATCTTTTGGAATAATGTGCTTAGAATGTGGACAGAAGCATAGACAAGCATGTTTGGCCACAGTCACAGAACACATGTGAACAGAAGAAGATCCTCATATCAACTGTGAAGCGCTGGAGGTGGAAATGTTATGGTTTTGGGCTGTGTTGCTGGCTCAGGGACTGGGCAGCTTGCAGTCATTTTTTTCACCTATAAATTCTGCATCAATCATATCAAACAGTGCTTAAAGATAATGAGAGTCCATCTGTCTGAGAGTTGAGGTGAAACCAGAGGCGAACCTTTCAACAGGTTAATAATCATAAGCACAATAGCAAATTCACCAAGGAATGGCTTAAAAGGAAAATATGGAGTTGTGGAATGGATGTAGAAAAGTGTTAAAATTGTGATGTGGGGTGGCATGGTGGTGTAGTGGTTAGCACATTCACCTCACAGCAAGGTCCTGGGATTGATTCCCGGGCTTGGGGTGTTTCTGTGTGGAGTTTGCATGTTCTCCCAATGCTTGCGTGGGTTTCCTCCGTGTACTCCGGTTTCCTCCCTCCGTCCAAAAACATGCACAGTAGGCTGATTGGCTGTTCCAAATCGCCCCTAGGTGTGAGAGTGAGTATGAATGGTTGTATGTGTGTTGGTCCTGCAATGGCCTGGCGAGCTGTTCAGGGTGTACCCCACTTTTGCCCAGAGTCTGAGATGGATGCCAGCCTCTCCGCAGCTGGATTACGGATCCGAAGGTTGAGGGTTCAAGCCAAGCAGCTAATTGGGTTATCAAAAGGCCAGCCATGTCTCTCACTGTCTGTGGTGAGAGGCATATAAAAGAAACTGACTTTCGAAAAGAGTAGGCTGCATTGCCGTCAGCGTGTTTCTGCCCTGCGATGGCCTGGCGAGCTGTCCAGGGTACTCTACCCTCACCCAGAGTCGATGAGATGGGCGCCAGCCTCCCCGCGACCCTAATTAGAATCAAGTGGTTCAGAAAATGAATGAATGAATGAATGTTTGAAAAAATGAAATTTCCTTTATGGTTTGTTCAAGTATATAATCTGTAGGCGCTGTTTGAAAGAGGGTGAAATGTGTGATTGCCTATTTATGTTGAAAAATAAATCAACAATTTACATGGAACGATCTTTATTTGCTCATATGACTGTATATCCTTATGCCTTTTGGAATTAACCTTTATAAAAACATGATGCAACTTTATGTGAGTTGTCATGAAGGACTAATGTAGATTCCATGTCACTCTGTGAACCTTTAGATGAATTGTTACTACAATATCTATGTATATATGAGCTACAGTATTTTACCATAATTTTACAGACTAGTATATCTTTACTTGGATTTATCTTGATCTCTTTGCTTTGTCCTGCTTTCAACCTGGTCTGTGAAAAAGAGAGAGTGGGACATTCACCATGAGAAAAACAAGCCGATGGTTACATGAAGGAAAGAGAGCAAGTGGACAGGCCAGGGAAAACAAGGCAGCCTATGGAGTTTGTTTGCTAAATAATGCAGTTGAGATGCATAAGGATGA
This sequence comes from Tandanus tandanus, assembly GCA_039654325.1. Lineage (NCBI taxonomy): Eukaryota > Metazoa > Chordata > Actinopteri > Siluriformes > Plotosidae > Tandanus > Tandanus tandanus. The sequence goes on along the minus strand of JBCNYH010000027.1, from coordinate 30,947,843 downwards.
GAACAGCCTGACTGATCTTAACCTCCTTCTGTGTTTCTGTGGATTGCCCCTCTCAAGCAAAAATACATTACTCGTCTCCACAAAGTCTCTCTTCTCATGTGCATGCAGAACTTGCCTGGATAGCTACATTGTTTTGAGTGATGATCAGCGCTTGATATGAGGGGCATGAAAATTGCAAAGGGGATGGAGGGAAAAACCCAAATGCAAACAGAGAAGCATGTTAGGGATGAAATCTCTCATGCCATTACTTGGTCATTTCCAAGGGAATGCATTATTTAGATAGTGGAAAAGTCAAGAAAGAGCTCCAGATAAGAGAGGAAAGGAAAGGGAGAGAGAGAGAGAGAGAGAGAGAGAGAGAGAGAGAGAGAGAGAGAGACTTCACCTTGTCTGCTATCCTTTTGCTGGAAGACCTCCAGCAGGTTGAGAGAAGGGTATTGTGAGTGTTGTGGGTGTCTGGGTCTCAGCTTTGTGAGGATGAGATTGAGGTTCTCCAGTCTGTCATGTTTAGTAAAATCAGATGAGCTTGAGCCTGGAACTTAGGCTTGGAGCTGGAGGGTTGGTACAGATGGACAGAACAGTAATGTGTATTGTCATTAGTGCAGACTTTAGTGACTGGGGTTAGACATGCTTTGCCAAACATTTTACAGGCCTGGTAGAATTGAAACAGCCATGAGGTACTTTATATTCAATAATTCATTCAATGCAAGTAAGACCTCTAATGCGGCCATGCTGGACTTAAAAAGACATTCTACATACGCACACATGATTTATATAAAAATTCAAGCAGGCATACACTTTTACATGCCAATATGGCTATATCCCATATACCTTCATGTGAAAAAAAAAAAAGTAAAATAAGTACATGGCTGAAGATCAGAATCTTGCCAACTGCAAACTGATCATAATTTGTTTGTTTTTTTGTTTTTTTGTTAAAGCAATAAAAAAAACAAAAACAAATTATGAAGCCAATTGTAATAAATTATCCAGGATGTATTACTTTTGTAATAACTAAAACTATTGTAACTAACAAGTAAGTGAAGCACTTATTCTTTTATTTGCCAAACAACTTCATCCTACTAGGGTCGCAGGGAGGCTGGAGCCTATCTCAGCCAGCTCGGGATAAAGTTGGGGGCACACCCTGAAAAGCTCACTGGTCCATTGCAGGGCCAACACACAGAACTACTCACAGTCACACCTAGGGCAATTATCTTAACGTGCATGTCTTTGGACTGTTGGAGAAAATTCACATTGGTAATTGGTAAGCAAATTCACATTGGTATCATCAGGTGACTACATGATGCAGAAACAGCACTGTGCTAGAGAGTGGTGTCAGGGGAACGACAAAAATAAATAAATAAATAAATAAATTGTTTGTAATGATGGACAATATTTCACATTTCTTAGCAATACAAACACTTTGACATGTGTTGTTCGATATTTATCACACAGGTGTGCACACACCAATTCACAAGGGAAAACAGTGTCTCTATCTGACACTTGCTGGTGGCTGGTAATCCCTATACTTCCCAGCCAAATGCAAGCATGCCTTCATAATATGCGTCATAGGAAATGTATCACAGCTGTCAATCACAGTGTATTTAGTCCCAGCCTGTAGGGGTTAGTGTACGACTCAGGCCTTGAGAATACAAATAAAGCTAAACCTCACTCTCAGCCTAATCCTTCTGCTGTAGTCTCTCCTAAATCTCTTAGCCCTGCTCCTGTATTGACATATCCTTCTTCAGTCCTGCAATCATTACTAGCTGAATCACTCAGACACACATACATATACCCACACACAGACATACACACACCAGCGCAGCAATGTTTATGGGAGCAGTGACTTCCACTCCATATATCAGCATCCATTAAAGAGAGCAGGAAGGGAAAAAAGCTTCCCTGCCATGGAAGGCCAACACGGTGCGTATTGCTACAACCCCTGGCAAAAAGTATGGAATTACCACTCTTGGAAGATGTTCATTCAATTGTGTAGAAAAACAAAAAACCAACAAAAAAAAAAACCAAACAAACAAACAAACAAAAAAAACAATCACAGACATGCCACAAAACTATTTTCATTTACCATTCCAACCTTCTGGCTTTATGAAAGAAAATTGTAGTCACAACTGTTTTTACAGATCAAACAGGGAAAAAAATATGGAATCACTCAATTCTGAGGAAAATATTATGGATTCACCAAACAAAAACACAACTAGTACTTTACAGTTCTAAAACAAAGACCTGTGTCCGATTACATCTGCTAATTAGTCTGCAGTTAAAAAATTGTACTTGCACACCTTAGTGAGCTGTCGAACCAAACTGATTAACATAAATCATGGCTCCAACACGAGAGATGTCAGTTGAAACAAAGGAGACGATTATAAAACTTCTTGAAGAAGGTAAATCTTCACGGAATGTTGCAAAAGATGTTGGTTTTTGGTCCCAGTCAGCTGTGTCTAAAATCTGGACCAAATACAAATCAAATGAGAAGGTTGTAAAAGGGAAGCCTACTGGTAGACCAAGGAAGACATCAGAGTGTCACGATAGTAAACTTAAAGCAATACGCCTTTCATTCATTCATTTTCTGAACCGCTTATTCCTAATTAGGGTCGCGGGGAGGCTGGCGCCCATCTCAGTTGACTCTGGGCGAGGGCGGGGTACACCCTGGACAGCTCGCCAGGCCATCGCAGGGCCATCAGTCACACAACCATTCGC
>JBCNYH010000027.1:30929177-30945031 GCA_039654325.1 Tandanus tandanus | reverse complement strand
TAGAGAAAGTAGAGAGAGAGAGCAGAGATAGAGAAAGTAGAGAGAGAGAGCAGAGATAGAGAAAGTAGAGAGAGAGAACAGAGATAGAGAAAGTAGAGAGATAGAGAGAGAGAGAACAGAGATAGAGAAAGTAGAGAGAGAGAGAGAGAGAACAGAGATAGAGAGAGAGAACAGAGATAGAGAAAGTAGAGAGAGAACAGAGAGAGAGCGAGAGAACAGAGAGAGAGAAAGTAGAGAGAGAGAGAGAGATTATTTCAGAGAGGTTAATATTTCCTTTTCACATCTTTTGACCCTCACTTGGTTTTTCTTGAGCCGTTTTTTACACTGCAGTAGGTACCAGTACGGCGTGTTCTTCTCCCATCGCTTGGTTCTGGGCCGGAAGTTGTCCGGTTCGTCCTGCTCCACTTCCGGGTCTGTGTATTTCGCGTCCTGCTGTGCCGCGGATGACTTCCGGAAGCTCATCCTGGAGGAGAAAATTCTAGAAGAGTCCCCGAACTGGACCTCATCTCCTTCTCCGGTTGTGTTTGTGACGCTCGCGAACTGTCTCACAGCGGTGTGACAGAAACACGGCGGAGTTGTTTTGCCATTCAGAACATTCCCTGCTCTCACACAGCTCAGCAACACACAGCGCAACATCCCTCTTTATTTACCGCACAGGGGCGATGGAGGAGAGACAGCCCACGCTCACCTGGGTGTGGGTCCGGGTGTGGGTGCTATGCTACATGCGGTACTGTTATTGCTCGTGGAGGTCAGTTAAACCAGACGAGATTAGTCGATAAACAGACTTTCGTTCAATCAACTTGTAATTTTACTCAGTATTTAAACACATACGTTAAACTTACTATTACAGTTTAATATTAAACCGTTATTTATTGCATTTAAATGTTTCTTTTAATGTGAAATGTTTTGAAACCTCTTAATCGATGTGTTAGAATTGATTAGTAGGACTGATGTAGAACTTTGTAGCTGTTACAGCGCCGCGTCACTGAGTGTATACACAAACGTACTGCTGCCATCTAGCGGTAAGGAGCCATGCTGTTCCCTAGAAATTGACATTTCACAGTAGTGGTTTATTGTAATTTTGGTATTTGTCTGAGGGCGTCACGGTGGTGTAATGGTTTGCACGTCTGCTTCACAGCAAGAAGGTCATGGGTTCGAGTCCCAGGCCTTGTGACTGTGTGGAGTTTGCTCCTCGTGCTTGTGTGGGTTTCCTACGGGTACTCCGGTTTCCTCCCACAGTCCTAAGACATAGTTGGCGGTTCCAAATTGCCCCTGGGTGCAGATGTGGGTGGTTGTGTGCGTTGCCCTATGATGGTCTGGCGAGCTGTTCAGGGTGTATCCTGCCTCCAGGCTGAGATAAGCTCCAGGCTCCCCACGACCCTAATAAGATTAAACAGTTGGGAAAACGAGATGAGATGAGTTTGTATGAGCAATGAGAAAGAACTACTCAGTAATATATTGTGTGTATACTTCTCCTGTATCTCATTGCATTATTAAATAGAACGATTAATGAATATTTTTGTATACTGTATAAATGTTGTGTGTTAATAATGCTTAGATTTTTTATTTAGCTAAAGAAAGGCTATTTTATATGAATGTGAAGCATTTTTGTTAATAAGAGCATTTAGCAAGCATTACCAAAAGCAACCATTACATTATACACATGGACAATCTCTTCTTCTGTTTATTATTAAATTTACAAAATGTACACATTGTGGAAGCATGATTAAGATTGATAAACTTGTATTATGATTAAGTGATGATTTTAATGTTATGATTGTTGTATTAGGATCGGTAAAATTGTAGTCGAACTGTTAAATGATCAAGTGATGATTAATGTGAAACAAAACGACGTGTAATAAAGTGTGTGGGCCTTCGCCCACGGTCGGCCACGTAGCCCAACAAGCACTTGGAGTAAACAATCTTGCCACTGTCTGCTCTGAGAGCCAGAAATTAATGGTGGCAGACGCTGGCACTACAGACTTAACTGTATATATATCTGTCCTCGAGTAGGGTTTGGGGGTCTTCGAACGCTCATTTTGGAGATCACACCTGCTGCGCTGATCTGCTATTGTTTTCATTCTGACACGAATAAATTGTTCCTGATTTTTGAACTGCTAAACAATTTGCTGATTTTTTTACTTTGATTGAAGAAATTTGTTCTTGATTTTGACTCCACATCTCCTGGTGAATTGAACTGTGTCTGCCACGACAACATCATTTCAATTCAGAGAATCTGGATATGCTTGTTCATAATTTATACATAAATGATCAGAAAGTTCCGTAGTTGTTGCTGTTGTTGTTGTTTTTTTCTTGTGCTGATAATTTGCAAAATATGTAGAACATGATTAAAAAAAAATTTTTTTAAATAAATAAAATTAGTGAAAAGGAAAAAAGAGAAAAATGTATGTAACTTTTGTAAAAAATCAAGAACAAGATTTACAATTTATACTTCCAGTAAAACAACATTCACTGTTTAAAAAAGTCTAAATAAAATAAATTGAAATAATTCCAGCTGTTTGAAGATTACAGTAGTAAAGCACAGGTTAACGAGGCTTTTATTTTGCAGTTTTTCCTTTTAATAATGTTGAGTGAAGTGAAATAAGTGAGCTGTTCTTTATTATTGACTTTTGTTCTTGTTTTCTCTCAGATTTTTCATGTCTTAACAAAATGTTTTTTTTTACATGAGATACGCTCCACACTTTATAATAAAGAGGAGCTTTTTCAAATGCTAGATTCTATATGGATTTATAACAGAACAACTACAGTAATCATGAGAAATGATTAGATTCCAATTTGGTGACAGAAATAAAAATAATCTAAAAAAGTAGGGGAAAAAATCTAAGTTAAAAATCTAAAAAGTAAATCAACACGTTACTTATTTCTGATTCATATACATATAATTTACAGAGTTATTATTTTATAAGTATATACATATACACATATATATATATACATACAGGGGTTCCTTTAAGATTTAGGGTAGGCGGAGGAATATGTGAAGTATTGGGTGGAAAGGAAAAGTGCCACAGGCACGATATTTAGGCGGAGGGTATGTGGGCCATCCAGGGGCAAAGCCACAGTCAGGGTGCAAGGGAGCAAAGCCCCCCTGAAGATGAAGCATATATTATGTCATAAATGCCTTTCTGGGCATTTAAGCAAACCTTATGTCTCGTTTATCATTCCATTATGTTATACATTGCACTTCTCTTACTGCAGCACATGTCAATTTTATTTAAAGTAAGAACCCCTCTAACTTTAGTCTGTAAACAACTTGTGTAAAGATTATATATAAGAAACCATACAAATATAATACAACTCTATAAACGTTATGTCACCCTTGTCATGTTTGTGGTTTACAGGTAAGTGTATATTATACATTATGCATAATTATTGAGATTATCTTTACCAATTACCACGTGACCTCTCTCTCTCTCTCTCTCTCGTCCTTCCCTACCCTCCCTACACCTTCCCCTTTCTCTGCACCATGGAAATGGGGGCTAGTCCTCCCGAGAAAAGCACCTCAAACTCATCTTTCGGTCCAATTTCAGCTTTTGCATTTTCACAGTCGCAGGTGTGGTGAGAAAGGTGGGCACTTCAGAAATGGGAAATTCCGATCCATATCGATGCACTTCGGGACTTCCCTGACAGAGCAGGAACATACCACACCAGGCCTTGCTGTACTCTGGGTGTAACCAGTCCATCAAAGCCTGATTGACTGTGAGGCTTTGGGATATGCATGATTAGTGAAGGTGAGGTGTGTTCTCAGGGATGTTCGTGCCCTTGGGGGAGAAAATCATGCAGTGGAGGCAGATGTTAATCTTCACCTCAGCTATCCACTAATTTTGGTAATTGACTTCCCAGGGTTTCAGATGTTCATAACGTGCAATAAACATTAAACCATCTCATGGCCAGTTCCTGGGCATTATTGGTGACTTGGTGCTGTGCGTCATTTTGCAGTTGTCAGCCCATGAATCCACCTGCCACCCCAAAAGCACTACTGCACCATTTTACACTGATTGTGATCCTCGTTCAATATACTTGGCATGAATCTTTCCGGGCCATGAGATCAAACTGATCAAAGACATTGCTTTGGGGTGGAGGACCTTCTTTAGGTGAAAAAGAAATTCAGTAAACTCTTCATCTGAGAGCACAACTACAAGGGTGCACCTCACAGGAACATTTGATACAGGTGGAAGGATGGACATCCTGGCTATAATATAGGTGCACTCAGCAATGGGAATTTCAGCTGGGAGATAAAGTACTTGTTGTCCTACCCATGTCGAGTTCCAAATTATGAAGCAAGTGGCAACGACCATTTGAGGTCACACAGCACGTTGGAAAAGTTGACTATAAGGCCAGGTGAACAGATAAAGGATACACATTTATAACTACCTTAATCTCATAAAACCATGGAGAGAGGAGGTATCTGTGTCTCTGGTGACTGGAGCTGATACCGTAGGAACGTCAGCCCAATTTACCAATTCCCTGTGAGGACCACCTCTCAGAGGTTTTCAACTCTGCTCATTCGCACTAACTTCACAGAACGCCACAGTGATGGTATGCATTCACCCATACAAGTTACCTGAACACAAGGAAAATGTGGCCAAAAGAGATTGGTGCAACCACATGCTCTTGGTGACCAATTACAAGAAGTCAGTCTCTTCTTGTGTGGACAGTAGAAAGGTCAGTGCAGAGTCTAAACTTGACCTTGTGGGATCTTGCTCAATTCCATTGTCTCCAACACTGGGAAACAGGACTTCCCCACTCCGTTTACCAGTTGATTACCCTTTTGCTTGGGATATTTCAAGCCCCAGTGATGTTTCAAATGGACATTTCATGCACAGAACCCGCTGAGCATACAGTGCATATACATGATCGGAGGGCTTTTCTCTGGTCCTTGGGATGGGTGGGATTCAAACTCATAGAAGTATTAAATTGGGCAGGTGGAAGCACAACTGAAGTGCACGTGAAACAGTCCACTTGTGCATGTCATTACACCAGATTATCCTTGTTGATACCAGCCAATACCAGTTGATAACAGTACATTACCTGGTATTTCGCAGACAATTCAGTGGAGATACCGTGAGAAAAGCTTTATATGATGTAAGCCTTACAGGCCTTACAGCCTTCAGAAGACGGAGTTATCAAACAAAATTCTATCTATGGTATCTATTCTATCCATCTATGGCCGAGTGTACAGTTTGCAGATATTGTGAACTAACTGTGGACACCAGACCAGTGGTAGGGTGCTGGATTACTGATCCAAATGTCAGGGGTTCAAGCCCCACTATCACCGGGTTGTCACTGCTGTCCCCCCAGTGCAGCTAACTGGGTTATCAAAGGCCAGCCATGTGTCTCACTGTCTATGGAGAGAGGCATGTAAAATAACTCTTGACTTTCGTAAAGAGTAGATTGCATTGCTGTCAGCATGTTTCTGCCCTGTGATGGCCTGGTGAGCTGTCGGGGGTGTACTCTGCCCTCGCCCAGAGTCGTCTGAGATGGGCGCCAGCCTCCCCGCGACCCTAATTAGGATTAAGCGCTTCAGAAAATGAATGAATGAACCGTGGATACCGTTTCACCGGAGTAGAACAAAGCCTACTGGTCTCTGGAGTCCTATAATTATTCTATCAGTGGAGAGGTGCAGGAAATTTGAAAGTGAAATCTTGCCTAAATTAAAGTGTTCTCATGGGTCGGGTAAGTTTTCTGTTTAATTTTAACACAACATGCAGATAGTGATGCTGCTGAGTAATAAGCCTGTTGCTGCGTTTGTGGCTCAGTGCGAGTCCAGTTAATTGAAACACAATATTAAATGTTCAGTGTTCGAACATGGTTAAATATTAAAAAAGATATAACTCTGACCACATTCGGGTGATTTATGAGTGCAGTACAGTGATTTATCTATGAGTGAAGTTATTCTGAACTGTGGACTTCTTTGTTTGCAGTTAAATCAAATGATAAACAAGCGAACAGCACACATGATTTGCTTGCAATATCATTATTTATGAGTGTCTTTTTAAAAAAAAAAAACAGCTTGTTTATTGGTAAATAAAACGGCTACACGTTATGTTCCGGGGTAAAATAAGAAAATGCTAACAGCTACGACTTGCCTCATTATAACCTACACTTACTGCAGCTAAATCAGCTGAAAAAGCTCACAGCACACACTTTCCCTCAGTCTGTGATTTGCTTCCGTCATCATTTTCTGAATCTGAGGAAGGCACTGGGTCATCGGAACCAAAGTAATCCTTCACAAAATCGCTCCATTCCTGTTGACCAGCCACTGAAAGCAAGTTGCACAGATTCTAGTCGGTGAGTTCAGTGCTCCTGTAAGTTGACAGTGTTTTGACAGAGCTATTGTCCCGATCAGACATCGAATAAATCTCTACATATCATACAACTCTTTCACTAGTTGTAGATTCAAAATTTAGTCGTAAATGACACAGAATTTCACATTTGATGGAGGATTCGATAACCGACGCAAGAAAACGATGCAGTGATCACTGTTTATTACACACAATGCAGCGCGCGCTTACGGCTGCACCAGCGTGCTCGTTTGTGGGTCACAGCTCGGGTCACTGGCTATTGCATAGTAACAGGTTTGTTTACAAGTTTTTGAGCGCTCTGATAGGCTTTCTGTAGGTAGTATTTCCACGTGAGTTTTATATATAAGAAGTGGAGATTCCCCCGTGTCAGAAGGTACCAGAATGATGCGGGTATCGCCAGTGAAAGCCTGATGAGAACGTGTTGAATTTCGCCAATTTTATGAATATTTCCTGGTCTTTTCTGCCAAGTTTAGAGGTTGGATCCTCTGCTAAATGGTCAGTTTCGTTACTTTCTATAAGTTTCTTGGCTATAAGACTTCGGGAAATGACAGATGAATAATTCATTTACACTCATATTAACACCAAGGAGGGATCGAAAGTAGCCAGTCGACCGAATGGGCATGACTGTGGGAGGAAACCTAAATACCTGGAGGAAACCCGATGCAAAGGAAGCATGGGGAGAACATGCAAACTCTGAGATACGAACCCCAAACCTTCTTGCTGTGAGTTGACAGTGAAAACCATTGGGCTGAAAAGTAATTGCCCCCTAAATTCCAAATTTGGTTGTGCCACCTTTAACAGCAACAACTGCAATCAAACGTTTCCAACCAGGGAACATTGGTCTTTGACATCACGGTAGAGGAAATTTGTCCCACTTCTGGTTAGTTCTCTTAACTGTTCTTTATAGGATTTTTTTTTGAACCAGAAGATTTAGTCTGGGTGTGATGGAGAATACACTCTTTACATTGTGGGATTTTCTTATATAATAATAATAATAATAATAATAATAATAACTATTAAACCTGATGGTCACTCAGTTATTCATTACATTTTCCAACCACTTTATCCTTTATTAGGGTCGTGGGGAGATTGGATTTCAGCCGACTCTGGGTGAAGGCAGGGTAAACCCTGAACAGCTCACCAGACCATCACCAAGCCAGCACACACACACACACACACACACACACACACACACACACACACACCTAGAGGCTATTGAGAATATCTAATTAGAGTAATGTTGATGTCTTTGAACTGTTTGTAGAAATCCGAGTACCCAGAGGAAACCCACGCAAGCAGGGAGAGAACATGCAAACTCCACAAGAAATGCCCTTGCCAAGCCCAGGACTTGAACCTAGGACCTTCTTACTGTGAGGTGGAAGTGCTAACCACTATGCCACAGTGCCACCCTCAATTCTGAATTAGACATCTTCTTCCAATTGATCTGGAGTCGTGTCGCGGGGGCAGTGAAGTCCAGACGTCCCTCTCCCCAGCCACTTCCTCCAGCTCTTCCAGGGGGACACTGAAGTGTTCCCAGACCACCTGAGAGACATATTCCCTCCAGCGTGTTCTGGGTCGACCCCAGGGTCTCTTCCCGGTCAGAGGCACTCCCGAATAATATCATGCTTCCATATCTGACATGTAAGTATTTCTCTCAGTAGGCGTGGCCCTACGTAATGTCGGTCACCACTGTTTCCATGTAAGTTAACGCTGAGCGACAATAAATAGATCTAGCCATGTCCGATGGTACTGTTAGTGTTACTGATCCGTTTGGGTCATCTTCAATCATGTTACAGCAGTGGCTCAGTAATTAAGGCTCTGGGTTGCTTATCTGAAGGTCAGGGGTTCAAGCCCCAGTATCACCGAGCTGTCACTGTTGGGCCCTTGAGCAAGGCCCTCTCAATTGCTCAGATATATAAAAGAATGTAAGTCACACTGTATAACGGTGTCTGTTAAATGCCATAAAATTAAATGTTCTGGTTTATGAGTTGCTCTCTGAACCAGCCTGATAGGACTGTTACTTTATACATCTTTCCTCCGAATATCACGATTTTTTTATGAGTGATAATAGGGGAGATGTTCAGATTTTATACCCGTATTACATATTACATATCACTTTTAAAGGTGTGCTATAATATTACCACCTGTATTAACCTTAAAAACGTTATCCCTTTGAACCCTGCATTTCCACAGGTATCATTAGGTATTGATTAGTATTATATTATTAATCTTCATTAACTTGTCATTCCCAGCCCCATTTTTTGATGTACTGATCTTTGACCATGCAGGGAGTGGCTGACTCGGACTTTGGTGGCCTCCATGATCATGCTCTCACAGTTAACAATGTGTGGGAAGAAGGAGTTCACATTAAGTTTTGTTTTGCCATGACATGAGGCAGCACTTTTTGACCTGGTACACGTGATCTTTCCTTACAAAATAAGAGACAACCACATACATATATACACATAGATACGCAACGCGCGCTACACGAACGTTCGCGAGGTACGTCATTGGCCATCTTCGGGAGTTGAACCAATGTCAACAAACACCGCCTCGCATATCTAGTATACAGTACGAACCTCAATCACTGGGGTTTTTATGTGTGTATATATATATATATATATATATATATATATATATATATATATAATTAATCTTTTTATAAGCACTTTCTCTTCTCCTCTCTACTCTTTTCTTCTCTTCTCTATCACGGAGGAAACATCACCCCACAGCATCTGTGACTCCAATTTAGGGAGAGCAAGTGGAGGTCTAACACTCTGTCAGTTTGCACCCCCCCCCCCCCCCCCACCCCACCTTTTCCTCCTTCTGCTTCTGCAAACAGGGGCAATTACACACTGAACTGCCACCTTGTTTACACCTTAAACTGCCACCAATTACAGCAGTGTGACACCCGCACCAACATGTGCAACTTTACTCTGCTCTGTTTCTCTCTCCCCGAGCTGGCCGTCTGCTGGGGAGGGAGCAAAGAGCAGCTGCTAATGGAGGGGAAGCTGGCTTTGACTCTAACTCTGGCTAGAGGGATGACAGGATGGAGGGAGGTGTAGCAAAACATATGCTAAGACTTTAGGCTCAAATTTATGGGAGAATATGGAGGTTAATCGACCTTTCACCAGAAAGCGCTAAACTATGCCCCCGCCGAGTACAGTTGCCACTATCCCACCAGCAAAAGAAATCCTAAGCACAACAATAGCAATATACACAATGACTGCTCTTCAGCTTGGATTATACAGTAACCACCAATAAAATGCTGCATTGAGTAACATTATAAAATATAATGTAATATATATTAATAAGTATGCATTAGTATGCATTGCCATCAGCGTGTTTCTGCCCTGTGATGGCCTGATGAGCTGTTCAGGGTGTACTCTACCCTCACCCAGAGTAGGCTGAGATGGGCACCAGCCTCCCCGCGATCCTGATTAGGATTAGGCGGTTAAGACAATGAATGATGAAATGAACGATTTACTGCTGTAATATATACTGATTAACTTTTCAATAGCAATGTCCAGAACACCCCCTGTAGCAAGCTGCTGATGACTTTCCAACAAAAATTTGAAGATAAACTTAGAACCTCTTTGTGAAACTTAGAACCTCAGAGGTGCTCCTGTGCTCGTGAACTGCACAGCCTGGGAATCTTCACGCTAATACAACTGACCATTAAATTCATTTTAACTCTGGCCTTCAAAGCCATTTAAAAAGAACACAAATTAACAAATTAACACTTGGGAATGTATATACAGTATCTAGCTGTTGATACACAGTTATGTTATTTGCAGTGAAGCATAAAGCATATACGATATATGTAAGCTGTAAGCTTTATGCTTGTTGATCTTACTCAGGTTCAGCTGTGTGTGAGGCCTGCCGCATGTTTTAATCCGTCATATACCCTTATCCAACTAGGCTTTTGGCTTTAGAAAAAGGATAAAACGAGCTCTCTGTAGAACTTCAAGATACCTTTTATCAGAATTGTCTGTTCCCCAAACATAACTAAGAACCATTTTTGAAGTAGCAGTGTACAGTTTCCTATGGGTTCTTTATCAGCCTGCATCTCTGCATGTGGGACACCATTTTGGCATGAGAGTAGGAGGCGGACACTTAAGAAAATAAGGCATTCTAAATGGTTAGAAATTCTACGAAAAGTCAGTTGCAAATTTACAAATGTTCAAATAAGTGTTGTCCAATTTGGACTTAATTTGCACATGTGTGCAGTCTATTGTTCCTATAATACTGTGTACACCAGCAACAAAATCTTCTCCTGACTGAAAGCTGTTTACGTTCAGTATACGCGGATTTATTGTATCAGTAGATTTATACTCTCCAGGACTCGTGGGAAGACACGACTGATGTCGTTATACCCACCTAGTCTCCGAGCTCCTTCTGAAATGTCCCTGGCCAAAAAGCCCAAGGCAGTCAATACTTGAACAAGTGGTGATACCTGGCTGTCTTATAAAATAACATTAATCTGTGTGGGCTTCAAAGATGCATTCTCTCCTAAGTGCACAAGCTGTAATTTATATATGTAAAAATAATTATCAAAAACGTTTAATATGGTAAATAAAATGTATATATTTTACTCTCTGGCATTATATTATGAATCAAAAAATGTAAGAAAATTAAAAAGAAGGGAAATAGTATTTCGCAACAACACTGTGGCACCGATATGTGTGTAAGAGTGCTCTTTCTTGTTCTTAGATTCTGTTCATAGTTATGAACCAATCACAGATAAGAAAATATTGATGAATGTCAGAAAAGGGCATAAATGAGAATTAAGAACAAAATTCTTTGTTGAGGCCTCAATTGTGACCTCAGTAATCATGACTGGTACTATTCAGAGTTGAATTACAAACCCAGTGTCATCATAGAAAATATGTTTCCTAAATGTGACATAAGGGGAAATAAAAGAAGATAATCAAAGAGGTTATGGGCTTGAAAAAAGTAATAATATGGAAGTGCGTGTATATGTGCATGCTTGTGTGTGACAGTGTGTGCCATGTGTGCACAAACTAGTGTGCTAATGAACTGACCTGCTCAGCCCATCTGCTCTCCTCAACTGCCTGGCCCAAGATGGGGGCAGCATTCCGATAATATCACTAGAACAGTCTTCTGGGTTTTTTTTTTTTTTAATCTTACTTATTCACTTATTCATTCCACCAATGTCTTTTCAAGTTTCCCCTGACCCTCTCAGCATAGTATTACTTCTGAAATCTACTGTAAATCTACTGTAAAGCAATGCTCGTTATTTCTTACTGTTAGACTAACTTTGACACACTTGTTTTGTGTCATTGGACACTGTGATGTAATCTTGAACAAATTCATCATAATATTATGATCTCCAAGAAAATACTTTCCTGGCAGTAATTAACACATTAACAATAGGTTTATGAGTAGTATCTAATTCTGTATCCCTATCTAAATCTGTGTAATATTTAAATATTTCATATTTCTTTTTTTTACTGTATATATACCCAAAGCAAGGAATCAGAAAAATGTTTTGATTTATGTTTATTTTATGTTTAAATATTTTTAGTGTCATTCCCGAACTTAATGTACAAAAAAAGGAATGAAATAAGGACAGTGCCAAATTGTTCATATCGTGACTTGTGAAAATTGTTAATGAATGTGCTGTTTCCTTGTCCGAGAATTTTTGATGATCTGGCTCCTCACTCACACCCACAATCTTCATGTCTGATTGCTCACTCGTAACCATTCTGCACATCATATTTGACTTCTTGCTCATGCCCACAAGCTTCATATCTGACTGCCTGTCTGCCTGAAAATATTCCATTTCCGATGTACACCTTTATTTTAGCCAGATGCCCTGCATGGGTATGCTTTTTTCCCCTACTATTTGTATATATTTAGAACCCACGAACCATTCTGTATTTGTATTCTGGTAAATTTCACAGTAAAAAAAAAACAATTCAGGAAATGACTGACTAAAAGTTTTAGGAAGTTCACGAAATGACTAGAGTATATAGTATAGTAACCATATATACATGATAGTGGAGAATCTCCATGTTTTTAACAGTCTCAAACAGTGGGAATCACTTAATAACCTACTATTATTTTAATTATGTTTTAAAAAACCTTAATAAATTGTCTAGAGGCGATATTAGAATATCATTACAAGCTACAATATTGTACTGAATAATCAGTGGCGTAGCACTGACAAACACATCACCGTTACATTTATTCCTTCTTTATGGCTTTAAATTCACATAAAAAAAAAATCCCATATTCCATAGTATATATATTTTTTTAAAACTTGACGGACACATGAGCTTCCAGCACATGTGTGATCGGGTGCATAAGAGGTTGTAATGGCATCTCTTTAACTCTTTTTAAAACTTTTAATATATATTACATTAAACATAAAAAGAAGCTAACTGAAATGAGATTTTAATAGTTACATATTATAAGGCATATAGAGGTAGGTCAGGTGAACTATGTGTTCTTCAAGCTTAAACGCTGGGTAGCTAATGGCGTCTATTTAGCCTACTCATTCAAAGTTTAGTACATACTACACTGGAACGTAAGCAAAGTATGTCCCAGAAAGGTGTTTCAGTATATTGAGTTTGTTATGGTTTATTTTTTCCAATTTAAAATGTGATGATGATGACACCAGTGTCTGTCATTTTGATTCAAGCATTATCCACTTGGAATAATTAATTTTAATACTGAGACAGTGGACCAATCAGATTGTGCCATTCCTTTGTAGCATAATACTAACTAGAATTGACTGCTGTTTACTAGTTGCTAAAGCAATGAGCAATTCCTAAGTCACTGTTTTGGGAAGGGGGTCTATCTGGACTTTTGCAAAAATGTATTTTGACAATGTGTCAGTTAAAAAGTCATTTAAACAATCCCTGGTGCATGCTGATTACAGAACATAATTTCAATTTTAAATTGTAGATACTCAGATGGAAGTATGCTAGCATCATAAAGTATATGATTTTATATGATATGATTTAAATATTTTAACATTTTTCTCGATTTTATTCAACTTTTATTCAATATCACACTTTAAACAACTAGTCAAAGCCATAAGAATTATTTAAACACTATTGCTAATTTTTAACTATACTGCTGATCTGGAGACTTCAGTGTATAAGAATGTTGTTTTCCTGCATTTTATCTACCTGGTTATGGATATGAACTTTAAAAAATATTGTGAAACTTGTTAGCAAATACTTGTTAGGCCGATACTAATGACTAAATCACTACTGTGTTGTTCTTCAGGGTTAATGACGATGTGGCAGTATTGCAAGGTGAAACACATAGAAACGTTAAAAATATGTTAATGGAGAACATTTTACTGATTGCTACATTGCTGCCTTGTACTTTTGTGGGTTATTGCTGTCCATTTCTCCCATTAGATCTTGACTGGTAAAATAAAACAATAACTCAACCCCTGTACTCCCTGAGATCAAAATTACTCATAAAAAACTCGTATTTTACAGTGAGTTATTGGAATAAGCTGGGGTATATTAGGTAGTAGATCTCAAAGAGGAAGACTTTGCTATTGAGAATGAATGTCATTATGATTTATCAGTAAATATTATAAAAGGGCCATGGTTAGTTATAAAAGCTCTATCTAATAATTATTGCTTAAGAATTTGTTTACTACTGTAAAAAGTGTGGCTGCACTGGTTTTAAACTAGCAAAGACACTTCATGCAGGTGTAAAACAGAGCCAATAGATTCTAACCACTGTCTAAGGGATAGATTAGCACTTTAACATGAATGCAGTAACATCAGAGCACTTTACACAGATCCTGAGGTGACTCGAGGTCACATTGTGTACAAGTGTCCACATCCCATGATATAATTACAAATCTGCACTACCCTATCATTTCGTCCACACTCACAATTAAAGGCCAATCAATATGAGTGTTTATTCAACTCTTCATACACACCATGTTCATCTGAAACATGTTCGGTCTCATTTGTGTGTACTAAGATTAGTAGCTAATAAGCCTGTGTGAGCTGACATTGGACAGACATGTTGACATGGAGAAGGAAGATAGGACGATGCATCATCACATGGAAAAAAAAGTACTAACGACAGATAAAGCTGGAAATTGCCCCTTTGTTTTTAAGCCTCTAGGATCTGGAAAACAAACATTTTGAATAACTGTTTATTATTGGGTGGTACGATGGCATAGTGGTAAGCATGTGTACCTCATAGCAAGAAGGTCCAGGGTGTGAGTCCTGGGCTGTGTTCTGTGTGGAGTTTGCATGTTCTTTCTGTGCTTGTGTGGGTTTCCTCCGGGTACTCTGGTTTCCTCTCTCAGCCCAAAGACGAACATTAGGCTAATTGTCTGTTTCAACTGGTGATTGTGAGTGTGAATTGTGTGTGTGTGTGTGTGTAGGCCCTGTGAGGGACTGGCGAGCTGTTTAGGGAATACCCCACCTTCACTCAGAGTCAGGTGAAATAGGTTGCAGACTCAACAAGACTCTAATAAGTAAATGAATATGTACACCAAATGTACACTATATTCTTCTGTGGCTCAGGGTAACATATGTCACAGATGAACAGATATATACTATTACTATCTCATTGCAGCTTTCCAGAGTAATGACCATAACACAGTGCATGAAAACACCCTGGATATCTAGGAGAGCATAGCTGGGACAAATGCATCACTTCCTTTGTGTTAATTCCTAATGTGCACTGGCCCAATTCCATACAACTGTATTGCACTAGTGCCAAGTGCCTGTTTCACCCACTCTCTTCCTGCCTGATGTATTCAGGCCCTTAGTCTTAGTGTAATAAGTGAAACAGGAGGCACAGTGTGTGTGTGTGTGTGTGTGTGTGTGTGTGTGTGTGTGTGTGTGCAAATTCTATTTATGCAAGGCAGGTGAAAAGTTGGAAAATTGGTCCGTTCCATCATTGCCGGACATAGAGGCAGCAGTGACACCCTGATCAGGTGTGCATGCATAATCGCCACCAAAAATAATCACTGTTTTGAATAATCCACCCCCTAAATTCCTGCAGCTTCGAATTCTTCCAGGGAGGTATCTCATAAATCTTTACAATGAATGTAAATCAGAGATGGAAGGGCTGCAACACCAGGCCTCTTAGGAACCCTGTTAGATTTCTCTCTCTCTCTCTCTCTCTCTCTCTCTCTCTCTCTATCTCTCTCTCTGTCTCTCTCTCTCTCTCTGCTCTGCTTTCTTGAAAATTTACACTGATGATACATGGAGGCGCTGGTGGTGGGAGTTAGCAAAAAGCAGTGTTTTAACATCAATCTGGGTGGTGATTTTAACTCTCCAGTTGGTCCAGTGCTTTCTGTAAATGCTGTGCTGTGTTTTATACACACCTCAGTGAATAAAAAGTATATATAGCTTCACCTTCCTTAGAGAAACACTTTTAATACACTGCTGTAGTTGTAATGTTATACTATCATATAAATACAATGTTTTTTTTTTACACACCCAGTCACACAAAAACGCACACAAACACACAAGAACGCACAAAAACACACAAAAACGCACAAAAACACAC
>JBCNYH010000027.1:30850532-30869384 GCA_039654325.1 Tandanus tandanus | reverse complement strand
AAGGAGTGCGTATATATATATATATATATATATATATATATATATATATATATATATATGTATATATATATACATATATATACATTTGTACCAAAAATTTGCACCAGACTGGTTAGGAAAATATATATATTTTTTTCTTTTCTGGTGCTTCTAAGACATACAAGTTAAGGAAATTCTTTATTTTCCTCCCTAGATAGCAAACTACTTCAGAAAAACTAGCTCAGACCACTTTAGATACCAGTTATGTCCAATTTCCACCCTAGGAAATCCTTCCAGAGGTCAGCTTTTTTAAAGCCATATGTCAACACTGATGGTTGAAGGCTTTTATGTGGTGCATGCAGTTAAATATGGTGTAGAAGTGCACTATTGCACAAGACCGTTTGCTGACACTGTGACAATACAGCCACATCAACTCTGTTCTCCGAATAAAGAGCTTAAAGCTGAAGCAGAGACACACACGATCAGTGATCCTACTGAAAGGTGAAGGAGCAATGTGATCATCGAGGGAACAGGTGAGAGTGATAGAGAAAAAGATGTACAGGACTGGCTTGTATGTGACCTTGGCTGCAGAGAAAGAAGAGTGATAAGTGTACATGAATTGCACACAGAGGATCCATTACTCACAGCTCTCTTCTGCAGGAGGGTTATACTGTCATCCCATCTCTACATTTTACACACATACACACCCACATATATACACATACGCTACATATACTGCTGAGAGTTTGTAATGGCACAGTGGGCACTATGCTACTGCAATATATTGAAAACCAGTTCTCCTCATTTATCGCTGGTCCGCACCATACGCTCTTCACACCATTTAGCTTCTCATCTTTATTCCAGTTTAAGTCAAAGATAGAAATTCAATGCACAGGGGCATAGTGTGAAGTTAAGCCTGACTGGTTTTCTCTGTGCAGAAAATGAGATCTAATAATGATTTGCTCACCGTGGGTGCTATCAGCACATGAAATCATCCAGGTTAATCAAATGGCTGTTGTGAAGACCATTTCTTTTTGCCCTAGCTGGTGAAAGTTGAAAAGATCATTGATTTTTAATCTGCAACGAAAGCCTCTTGTCACCCATGGTTGTTTCTGAAATAATGCTGTTTTTGTTAGTTAGACTTTCTCCTTTTCTTCTAGGATGTGCCCAGACCACTTCTGATGGGATGAAAGGACCATGTTTTAAATGTGTCTGACTTAGTTTTCACTATTTAGAATAATTAACAGTTATGCACTGAAGGTGAGGGGAATAAGCCCTTGTGTTAAGAGGAACACTATCCATACAACCTAACAAACAGAAAATAATTTTCTTAAATTATGTAGAAATCAAATTCTTTTAGCATATTCAAGGTTTGCACATCAGCTATAATGAGGACATTCTCTCATATTTGGGGATATTTAACAACACAAGAACATGAATGAAAATGTAGTATTAGACATTAAGCAAAGGTAATCTAATATTCACAGTGAGCTGGTAGAAAAATCCAAACCAAGAGATTTTTTTAATTGTTCAATAGAAGTGGATTTGAACCTATAGGCAATTACTCGAAACTCCTATTTGAGCCAGTGTTTTCAGTTTCTAGTACTGTTCTGGTGTTAAATTCAGAACCGGTCATACTTTCTTAGAGCTGTTTGGTCCCTATCAGGTTGGTGACTCCCAAAAAAGTGTGGCTCATACATAATGCTTAATAAATCATCAACCTGACCTTTCCTGGTATGGTAGACCTCCACGGTAGCTCTAAATAGTACATTCAAAAGAAGGACTGAGACATACCGAGGAGTGAGAAAGTGGACTGTGCAGAGTCTTCTTCTGTTTTCCTTTTTCCTACTCATCTCATAATCCTATTCCATCACTGTAACATTGCCTTCCTTTCCACATTCCCTTGTAGTGCCCACTTAGCTACAAGAACATGTAGAGCAGTGGACATTTTACATATGTGATCTGACAGAGGGACAAGATTAATATTGCTTGTCTGCTCCCAAACACAGCTTGCGGTGCTCTGCGGGCAACAGGAAACTTGGCCAGGCCTGGTTGGTGCATGGCTGGGAGGGAAATTACCCCTTGGTGGCAAGAGGCTGGAGGCCACAACTCAGGTGTCCTTACATATGTTAGCAGTGTCAGGACAAGCCCAGCTCCCAGGCCTCCTGCAGGGAGGGAGCAGCACCAGTGTGACTGTGATAGAGGCTGGGAAGAGGAGGAGAGGCAGAATGAGGGCCATTGCTTGGCACATAACACAACCAATATACTCGCTTTTTACCACTGCCTTGTATTAAGTGGTATAGAACTGGAGCATGCAATTGTCAATGCACAGCTTTTGATTCTATTAAACTGGGTTTACACTGGGGCACGATATCCACGATAAAAAAAGCGCGGATCTCCACGAATTATGACCACACTTTGAGCACGACTGGGTATAAAAAGGAGGCAGGGTGCATTCAGGAAATGAAACTCCAAGGAATTGTGATGCCAAGTTCATCAAGATCGCCTATGATGGCACATTAAGGTCCGTTACGCTCTGATAAGGTCTGTTAAGGTCTGTTAAGCTCTACTGTGCTCTACCACTCTTCCCACGTTCTATCACGAGTGGCTTCAAATCGTAATACATTGTAATAATTGTGGGAAAATTTTTGAAAGTCAAAAATTTTGCAATGATCAGCACGATCATCGTAAATCTACCAAGTTCCCTCGATATCATCACAATTCAATCCTACGACCCCCCATGCTCATGCCTCAGTGTAAAACCAGGGCTACCCACCAAATATTAGAGGAAGGCAAACTGGGGAAGCTCCAAACATAGGCTTCTTATATAGTCTTCAGAATAATGATTTAACTTCAGATGTGTCGAACAAATCGTTCTACTTATTAAAATTGTATGACTCTATGCCTGCTGGGACCCAGGTGTCCTATTGAGACAGCACACTGGGAATACACAGTGGAACTTACATGCTACATTGCTGGTTCTGTAGTTATATGCCAGTGTGAAAAATATTAGATACCTGCACGAACTACTTTGTCTACAAATGAAATCTTAAGGTCCTGAAGTGTTATGTGATTTTCTATACAAATATTTTCATCCATATATTATCTTATCTTCTACTATCTTCTATTATTCTTCATGAGGGTCATGATGGAAGTCAATCCCAGCTGACAGGTTGGCATAAGTTTTGGAACCTGTTCAGATCAAGCTGGCTATTTCAGCATGGTAAAAAACAAGGGGGCATGGTAGCATAGTGGTTAGCACTCTCACCTCACAGCAAGAAGGTCCTGGGTTCAAGCTCTATGCTTGGCTAGGGCATTTCTGTGAGAAGGATGCATGTTCTCCCCGTGCTTGCATCGATTTCATCCCACAGTCCAAAGACATGCACACTGAGTCAGCTGGCTACTCAAAATTGCCTACAGGTGTGAATGGATGTTTGTTTTATGGAATAGGTTAAAAACCTCACATGAAAACATACACTACAGCAAACCAAAAGTGGCCCAATGCACCCAGTGGTGAAGATGGGTAGAAAATACTCACAACCTATAGGCTGAAATGAAATCTTAAGTCTTATATGTTGGAAAATATAGTTGTAATTCCAACTAACATTACCTCTCAAATTAGAAAGGCCTATATTTGCTAAAGCAACAGAAAAAATACACAAATAGCATAGCAACCTGTGTCTGGCTGTCGTCTGGCATGTTAGCTTTTATTATGAAACCATGTCATTTTATGACAAATTCTGTCCTGGATTTGAGGATTTTTTTAAATCTTTTATTGTGTCTGTTTTCATGACAGAAGTATAAAAAAGCATGCTTAGCAATTATACAGCAGGCATTAGCAAATTTGCAAAGGCTTTTTACAGCTATCCTGTGATTAACAGTGTAAAACGATGATGTGATAAAAATGGAATGCCTAAGTGACAGTATCCAACAGCTGCTGTCATGGTGTTAACCTTTACTGTGGGCCACAGTGACCTATGTTTCTGCATTCAAACTTTAATTTGTAAACTTGAACAATGACATTTCCATGCCTCAGTGCAAGGGTCTTATCTTAGAGAAGAGTGACAGTGTGCCTATAAGCTGGGGCATCTCCCTGAGAGAGACAGAGAGAAAGAGAGAGAGGATTTTGATGTGACATAGCAAAACAAAATACTCAGTAAGAGGAAAGTTGTTGTGGGTCAAGCACAGGGCGTGTGGAATTGGCAAGGAATCCCCTCTCCACAGAGCAGTTCTCTTACTCATGCAAACTCTTTCCATATATGATCCAGTCTCTGCCAGTCCTGACAAACATTGTCTTCTTACTTGCTGCAAAGAGCCAAAGCAAAGGACAAAACTAAAGAAATAATAAAAAGTTACACCCCTAGGCTATAGCCGGTCCCCCCACTCCTCGTCCCATTATTTTTTGTTGAGGTTTGAAGTTTGAGTTATCTTTAATAGAAAAGACCTGCATACAGAAGATGCACATGCCTTAAAGAAACAAAGGAAATGTGCATAAGAGGGAGGCGAGAAGGGGGGGTCTGCAAGCAAGATGCTGGGCAGAGAGACAGGATTGGAGATAGTTCTTCTCACCAGAGAGATAAAAGGTACATTACATGAAATTAATGGAGGCTGTATGAGCAGTGCATGAATCACTGTTTCAACAACGTGAAGCTAGTACAAAGAAATAGAGGAATTTGAGCATCAACTACAGCTTCAAAGATTTACTATTTAGCCAGCCTGGGCCTGACAGTGAAAGGGAGAGAAGTGTTAGGAGATAGGATAGCCAGTATGAATGAAAAACAGAGAGAGAGAGAGAAAGAGAGAGAGAGAGAGTGAGCATGAGAGTGAAAAAGAGAGATAGAGGGAGAGAGAGAGAGAGAGAGAGAGAGAGAGAGAGAGAGAGAGAACATGAGAGTGAAAGAGAGAGAGAGAGAGAGAGAGAGAGAGAGAGAGAGAGAGAGAGAGAGAGAGAGAGATTGCATTAATAAGAATCCCAACTTTAGTAGTATGAATGAGAGCAGATGAGCGTTACCGGTGAAGTCAGCTGCGTTTCTCTCTTTCAGCTGATATCAAACACACTTTAATGAAAGTTAAATGGTTTCTGAGGAGTGCACAGGCTGGAACAGATGAGATTGGGCTGTCGGTGGCATTGTTGCTAACATTCTCTCTCTCCCTATGCAGGGACTGCAACCAGCACCACTCTCCTCCTACACAAAAGGAATATGCAGATAGCTCACACCAACAGCATCTGCCATGTTAGGTCAGGGGAAAAAAAAAGGATAAAGTGTCTTTTTTCTTCCTCCTTTACCTTTTTCCTCACTTGGCATGTTCATATGCAAATAAATCTTTGTAATTTGAAAGTGACAAGGAGGAGATTTACGGTGGAATACAGCATTAGTATAGAGCCTGTGCAGGTAGAGATGTTTGATTATGGAGGGCAACATGACATGTCTGCTGTCTACTTTGATCTGAGGAGATCCTGCCCTCATCTATCACCCTCTCAGACACATATGCACACCCCAAAACCACCCACTCCCTCCCCTCTGTCCCTCACTCTCCCTTTTTCTCCCTCCAGACATTTTAAAGGGACATCCCTCCTACCCTGTGCATAATAGTTCTCCTCCTTCTGTTTTCACCCAGATGTAGATGTGCGGTGAATAGAATGAAGCAGACACATCCTTTATTTCAGATATGAATAACTAACCATGATAGATGAGCTAGCCTACAGACATTACAAAAGAATTGCTGTTTAGTTTCTAAAGAAAGAAAAATCAGGCCTATTTTTAAGGGTGCGAGAGAAAAAAATCTCCTGGCCAATTCTTTGGAGGAGAGGGCGGAAGTGTAACATGGCACCTGGATGCTGTAATTAATGCACGGTTCCAGTGGCAGATCATTTAACCTCTTCTGGCATGTGTCATCCAGTGGCTTCTCTCACTTCTGCAACAATAAACACAAACAAACAATTAGAGACGGCCAGTGGCTCAGCCACATCTCGACACCGGCAGACTTTCATTACAAAAAGAGCCATCAGCGTTAAACCATCAAAACACACAATTACCACTGAGCGAACCTGTTCAGCCAAAATACGGATGCCTACGATTTTACAATCAGTGGACAAAAGAGAAAGGAATAAAAATAAATGCAGGACTAGAAACGCACTCGGAGAGCACAGACCT
Organism: Tandanus tandanus; assembly: GCA_039654325.1. Classification (NCBI taxonomy): domain Eukaryota; kingdom Metazoa; phylum Chordata; class Actinopteri; order Siluriformes; family Plotosidae; genus Tandanus; species Tandanus tandanus. The sequence goes on along the minus strand of JBCNYH010000027.1, from coordinate 30,863,250 downwards.
CTGCCAAGGCCGTCCAGTACCCCCATATGGTATTGTAAGAAATGCAGCATTTTTATAAATGTAACATTTGTTTATTATTTGAGCCCTACAATGCCAGTGCGCAGCCATTTATATAACTGCATTGTGTATAGGGCCTGACTTTAATAAGAGGCCTTGCGCTCAGATGAGGAAGTATTAATAATTGGATTATTTTTGTGATAACTGGCCTAAAAGTTCTACAGAAAGGTAAAGGAATGAGATTACACCATCGAATGCAAGCCTGGAAGTTGCGCTTTGGTATGGTCCGGACACAGTAACTCGGATGACTACATCATCCGCGCTAAAAGAATTCCCTGCATCCTGACAATAATCTGGATCACTGCCAAAGTGTAATCAATTGTTCCTTGTATCATTTCTGACTCATCCTGAAAATTTCATCAAAATCCATTCATAAGTTTTTGAGTAATGTTGCTAAAAGACAGACAAACAAACAAACAAACAAACCAATGCTGGTGAAAACATAACCTCCTTGGCGGAGGTAATAATTGTTTCCCATTCACCTTAATGAAGAAGACTCATAAATGCAGTTTATTAAAGCAACAAAACAGGCTGTGATTCTTAAGCACATAAAGGCAGTGTTAGGAACCTAGTGGGCTGTTGGGCTGTGTTAGTTCAGGAGCTGATCAGGACTAAGTTACAGTGAAGGAGAGTTATACAAGGCACCCCCTCTGCACCCTTCTCTTGCTGCCCTAAAACTTTCCATCATGCAGGTCAAAGATCAACTGCAAAGCATGACACACACACAAAAGAAAATTGTAGCTGGGTCAAAGACTGAACTTTAATTCTTCAAAGAGACACACATAGGCAAGGTCCTGCCTCGGGTGAGCAGCCTTGTGACTAGTACTCAGGCCTTCACATGATACATCTACAGGCTAGCTCTGTAATCATTAAGGCCAACTTTATTTATTTGCTCATTTGGAAAAGGAGAGCAATATGCCATCTGATGGTCAGAGGCCCTGGAGAAAAGTATCATCAGTGATACAAGTCTTTTTATTCAGCATGATCATGCCTTTGTAACTGCTGCATCCTTCAATGGTCATTTATTGTTGTATAAAAAGTCAAAAAAAAATTTTTTTAGAAGAATATTATCTTATTCTTTGCATAGAGCAACATATGAGATGCAAGGCATATTGTATAGTATTATTAAGTAATTCATTTTGCTTGGTCTGTAATGCAGTGGACGGCTAAACTATCTCCTGTCTTCCATCACCAAGTAACTGATCTCGAGTCCATGACTCACCAAGTCTATGTCAAAGTACGATCAAGAGCTGAGACACATTGATGATTTCCTCACGTCTTCTTTGGAAAGTAGCCTTTCTGCAGTTTGCATGCATGTCCCTGTGTTAAATTAAACATTTGTAGTGTGTATTAGTAATCACAAAAGGAATACAAAGGATTCATTCATTCATTTTCTGAACCGCTTAATCCTAATTAGGGTCGTGGCCATCGCAGGGCAATACAAAAGCTGAACTACTCAAAATATATAATATATAGATTGAGGCACTGCCTAAAAGCAGAGCTCCCGATAGATGTCTCTACTGAGAGGTGTCAGAGCCTTGGATTGCTTTTTACTGCCTTTCTGATCTTGCTCTCATTCGTATCACCTGTCATGTTAGTTTAACAAGTTCATGTTCTGACAAGCTTCTGATTTCAGTTTCTGCTCCATAAAAATTTATTTACCTCAAAGTCTGTCTGCCAAGCGGCACCGTGGCGTACTGGTTAGCACGTCTGCCTCACTGCAAGAAGGTCCGGGGCTCAAATTCCGGGATTGGCGAGGACGTTTTTGTATGGAGTTTGCATGTTCTCAATGTGTTTGTGTGGGTTTCCTTTGCGTACTACGGTTTACTCCCACAGTCCAAAGACATGCAAATTCAGTTAACTGGCTGTTTCAATTTGCCCCTAAGTGTGAGTGTGAATGGTTGTGTGTGAGTGTTGGCCCTCCAATGGAATGGTGAGCTATCCAGAGTGAACCCTGCCTTTGCCCAGAGTTGGCTGGGATAGAAACCAACCTCTACGCAACCCTAGTAGTATTTTGTGGCTTGGTAAATGGATGGATGGATAGATGGATGGAAGTCTGTCTGCCTGCCTGTGCTTATTCTGTGCAGGTCTGAGTGGTGGTACATGAGCCATTATTTTTGTGGGTTTCGGTTTTGGTATTAATAATGTTGAATGCATTCCTATAACTCTGACAGTTGTTCAGGATGTAATAAAAATCACAAGTTTATATTTCATATTTAACCTACAAATAGTTTTTTTTTTATTATGAAAAACCTTATACAGAGACCTGGTGAGGAGATGCTCCATTAAATAAAAAGTATAATTGATATTTATTTAGCATTTGTAAGACACAAAAATGAAACTGTTCCTTTAAGTTTAACATTCGAGATGTAGGGCAGTTTTTGAGGAAATTGACAAGCTTCAACCTTTGGCCTTATTAACTTATATTGAGAAAAAAGAGAGGATAATAAAAGTATGATTATTTTTAGCTGCTAAATAAACTGGAACAAACTTGTTTCATGGAACTTCCACAACATTAGACATAACTGTGGACTTATAAAACCTACAACTGCTCCATAATAAAGAAAAATGCCAGTGTTAGCAAATGCTCATGGTGAATAAAAGACATTGGGATTTTCTGTTATTGGGAAATAATCAAATTCTTTGTTATAATGGCTCTTTGTTTTGCATCTGTTCACATCACACCAGTTTGTTGACATTTATTTTTCTGTAAATACTTTTGCATGGCCTTGGCAAAGACTTCCATTTGAATAGCACAGTGAATCTGTAAAGTTCTATTAGCTGAAGAAAAATAGCCATCAGAGATAGAGAAATCCCTCAGCCTCCCTGCGGTTCTTGAGAAACAGCCCGGGCAAAATCTATAAGGTCGAGGTCATTTTGACAAGGTCAGAGGTCAAACAAAGAAACTGATGACAAACCTGTGCACACCTACACACCATAGGAAACCTGCTTGCAAAATTTCAAAATGATCCGCCCAACAGTTCTTGAGCAATAGCCTGGACAAAATGTACAGGGTCAATGTCATTTTTACAAGGTCAAACTGAGAAACTGATGTGCCCACACACACCTACACACCCCAAGAAACATTCAAGCAAAATTAAGAATGATCCGCTCAGCAATTATTGAGAAATAGCCCAGATAAATAAAATCTGGATGCAGACATGAGCACAGGCCATGACAATACTCCAACAGTCTGATGGCTGAGGGGTAACAGCCTGAGGGCTGAGGTGTAAAACTGGGAATTATTGAAAAAGTAATCTATTTGCTTTGCTCATTTTGGCCTGTCTCCTCAGGCACTAACTGAATAAAAACTTACTGAACATCCAATCAAACCATTTTTGCCACTTTTTAAATATTACTAATAGTAGAGAAAAAATCTTGTGGTGATGGTCGACCATTGATGCTTGACGATGACTTACAGCTGACAAGTAGCTTTGGTGTGGAAGTTTGCTTGAAAAAAGCTGAGTTTTTACCAGTTTTATTACCACATGATCCTGCTGTGGTGACTCTGCTATCTGTCACTTAAAGCATTCCAAAGAGGAACAAGTGACTACTGATTTATTTGAAATTAGAGTAAACCTGACCTAAACAGTTGTTCCAGCAGTATCTACGTTTAGCATTAGACAGAAGATATATTTACTAATTTCTTCAGTCCTCAGACTGGAAGCTAAGGCCCAGTGCTTCACATTAGACCGTCTTCAAGCATAATAATCCTGTCTCTTCCCTAAATACCTAAAACACACAAACTGCCAAAGTCATTTGAAAAAGACTTAATTAAGTTCATCTGTGCAAACATTAACCTTGCGAAGGGCTAAGGGGAGGGAGAAAAGAAGGAGAAAGGGACAAGAGGGAGTATCTGGACAGAGAGCAGAAGGAAGGCTAATGAAGGAGACCGAGTGGTGTTTGCTCAGACCTTCGTGCTGGAAGGGGGGAAAACGAGATCTTTCATGGGGAACACTGCACACGTCTTTTGATTTTACTGAAGTACTGCACAAACAGTCTCCAAATGACAAGGTGACACTGGGAATACATTTCTACGTGACCGCTGCTGGAATTGCAGTCATCCGTTCAAGATGACTACAGCCATGGTGGACACTGACATGCCATTAGAGAGATGTGGAGAATAAGCCTGTGACATTGGGGAGATTACTGAGACCAGTGGGGACTGATAGCCCCAGGGGCACCACAGCCAACCAGTTTGGCTCCATAAAAATAAATAAATAAATAAAAAACCCTGAACTGCTATTTGTTAGTATTAAATCACTTTTTATGTTATTATTTAAAGCATAGCCTTTATTGTTACTTGTACTCGTGCTACTAGTCCAACTGCTACTCTTATTATTACTACTAACATAATAAGGACTGTAGAACTTAAGTGTAGTCTTGAGATATTTTTTATTGATATGGATTTAAACAAGGAATCAATGGTGCCATGGTGATGTACATGAATAAAGCTAATTAGTACTTTTCCTTGCTTTCAGCTGAACCCAAACTTGCTTTGGTCTCAATTTGAAAATGACAGTTGAACATGGACTTGAACCTGACAGTATTTTTTAAATTTATTTTATTTTTTTGACTGGAGTGCAAACCCTTGGAATACCAATACTACTATTACTGCTGCTGCTGTTACTCACTCACTCTGACTCAGTAGTCGCTAATCCTGGTCAGGGTCACAGTGGATCGAGAACTTATCCTGGGAAGAAGTGGGGATACACCCTGGATAGGATGTCAGTCCATCACAGGGCATTAAGCAGTGTTTCACATCCAGGGGCAATTTATCTTACTCAGTCAATCTGTTGACATTTGTCTGGAAGGTGGGTGGACAATAAAGAACACAGCGATAACCTCACAGTACTGCCAGTACACATGCCTACTACTACTACTAATAATAATAATAATAATGCTAATCATCATCATCATCATCATAACCACAATTTACGAGTTGTGGTATCTAACAGAAACAGTTTAGCTGTTTTGATCTCATGAAGTCTGAAAACCTTTTATAGGTTGCTAGATGTTTTTTTTTTTTTTTCTCTTCAGGTCAAGTTATTATAACTAGAAATCCAGTCACAGATTATCCTGATGATTTCACCATACTTTTCCAGTTCCTGCTCCTTTTCTGCCTGTCCTTTGCTTTGTGTTTCCTTTCTGTAAGATATTCATTTCAGACTGAATGGTCACTAAGCATATTTTTATGACCTAAACATATCCAAGCATATTTATGGCAAGGAAGGGACACTATCCCTTTTTTACTCATTATCCATGAAAGAGCAGAACAACTCAATTCCATTTATTCAAATGGTCACTCTACCCTCAGGTCATAAAAAAATAAATAAGCAAATATGCAGAGTGCAGTGGGGACTGCAGACTGGGCCTACATGTCTGTGGGCTCTTTGCCACCTTAATTACCCTCCACATTAAAGGACTTCCAGAAATGCGGCCCAGTTACAGACAGACAGGAGAGAACGTTTGAAGTACCCTGGTAGCTTTCCCGCCTTCAGCGTTCATTACTTTAAATGACACTGCTCATGTGGAAATGTGATGATCCAAGGGGGTGAAAGACCTGGGGTTGTGTGCAGTGTGTGTGTGTGTGTGTGTGTGTGTGTGTGTGTGTGTGTGTGTGTACGAGAATGAGCTGGTCAGTGCTGATGTGTAATATCCCCTGTGCGACAGGACAGTACGCTATTACATATTTGTCCAGCATGTATCAGCCATTTCGCCTGTTATAAGACTCCTGCTGCAGAAATGCCTTTGGCTGAATGGGATTCAAAAGCAGGCTTGCAGTTAGATGAGGCCTGGACCATGCGGGAGATGACATTTTCATGCCTGTTTGGATTAGAGGTGCCACAGACACACATCTGTCCCCCTGATCGAACTGATAGAATGAAATATCTCCACTGACACTAAATACTCACTCTAGCTTCAGTCTTCTTGTTAGCACTTGGTGATTACATGCTTAAAATAAGTAAATTTGGGGGAAAAATATATAAAAGGTTATATTCTTAGTGAATGCTGTAAGTGGATTATATCAGTTTGAGTATGTTTTCATCATCTTTGTTCTTTTGGTATGATCCTTCCCCTACAGTCACCTTTCTCTCTCTGTCTCTGACATGCACACACAGAAGGACAGCAGTGCAAGGGTTAATGCTGCTGCGAGCCTTTGCCCAGTGGATTGTTTATCGACTGAGAGAGAAGGTCTTCTTTCTCTGGGCCAGTTAAGTCAGCCTCCCTTTTGTTTGACGTTGCCCATTTGAGGAAAGCTTATCCCTGACCTTCTGCCGCCGAGACGGATGACAAGGACAGCGCACACTAACCTTGACATTCAACGGGCTAAATGGCTTTTTCCACAAGCAGTCAGCAAACACGAAGACAGACAGCAAGAGGCCAAAAACTAATGAATCTCTAGCTGGGAGAAACTTAGCTGCAGTATATACTTTAAAGGTAAAGCTTCAACCATCATAGTGCAGATGTATGCTGAATTGCGTGCACATAGCTACAGAGCATTAAGTATTAGCCACATAAACTTGTAAAAGATGCCTTTCAATTCATTGAAACGAAACCTTGTACATGCATCGAGAGGGTCATGTGAGACTCACGTAAGCTTCTCTTTATGACTATTGATGTTAGTGCACATAACTGGGCGTCCTTTGTTCTTGATAAGATAAGAGAGTGGCAGGTGAAAGCAGCACTATCCTTTCTGCTTGTTTACAGTAGAGTGGAGCAGGACGGGGGGTGTGACCTCTCCGAACTTTACCGTCCATTCCACTAGACAGCTCTTCTTCTAATGAGCTGTCTTGTGGGAGCTCTGCTCAGCAGCACTGTCCTGCTCTTAGTGTCAGGAGGCAAGACAGGCAAGCTGGCCTGTCCTCTTTCACACTTATACACAAATAAACCCCATCCTTTAAGACAATCTAGAAAATAAAATTGTACAACAGAGTCAGGTCTGTGTCACACTGCTGGAGGACCAGGTTTTTATTTGAATTACAATAAAAGACTGAATATCAAAGAGAACACACACACACACACACACACACACACACACACACACACACACACACACACAGTAATATGGCCTTCCCTGGATACAGTAAAACTTGCTGGCAGTTCTCATCTGCCTCACCACCCATGGAGCATTTTGACCTTTGACACTGGCGCCAGAACCGGGTGAGAGATTAAATAGTGAGAAAGACGTGGCAAGAGAGCAGATGAGAGTGTCCTGGCAAGAACAGGAACACACTCATACGACATAAACACATCCCTACTACCCCCTCCTTCACTTTACTGTAACTTAATCAAGCTAGGACAGGCCAGAGCCAGGGGCTCTGTGTGTGTGTGTGTGTGTGTGTGTGTGTGTGTGTGTGCGTGTGTTTGTGCGCGGCATGCTTGTCTGTCCATGTCTGCACTCTATCTGAGTGTGTCAGGGGCCAGCCTTTTCTCTTTATGAGGTAGTGGTGCTGAGACTCCACTGCTCTCTAACCCAACAGGACAGCTGTTCCACCCTCCCAAATACATCATCCTGTCCTCCTGCCTCTCCCTGGATACCTTACTGTCCTCCCTTTTTGCATTCTACCTGGAGTGAGAGAGGACTAGGAAGAGACATATGTGTAGACAGAGAGTCCTTGTCCATCTGAGGTCAATGGATTTAGCAGAGCTCTTCAGAGAGGGGCTGAAAGCTCTTCTACACCAACACTCCATTCCACAGCCATCGCTGCGGGATGCCAAACTGAGTGCTGAGTCAAACATTTGCTGCCTGTGAAACAATTTAAAAATGTAAGGTGAGCAGAGCTATAGTATGGCTTCTTTTCTGGCCAGAGTGACATCATTTGTGAAGCACGACTTGAATATTTGCACCTACACAAGTGACACATGTGCCATTCTGGGTGGATGTGATCTGATGCTGAGTGCAAGAATATAACTTCTAAAATGTTTCACACCATCTGTAGTATTATTATCTTCCTTTCACATCACCTAGTGCGATCAGGAAGTCGTAAACACAAGATGAAAGGGTTAAACAATCACCTTAATGTAATGCTGTTTACCGTTAGCATGAGTAAATTATTTTACACAGGCTGCGGTCTGCTCTGCACATAAAGCCACCTTATCACTGACATGGCCATTTGCAGCAACTTTACTGTTCAAAAATTATGACTCATACTTTTATAGGGCTTTCCAGGTTTCACTGCCTTTTTTAATCCCTGATCTCTGCTGATCTTTACATTTGCTTAATTGCAGCACCACTTATAACCTCTGTAATTGGCCACCTCTCTGCTTTACTTCACTGTAGAGGTGTCTAGACAGTAGAAGAAAAAAGAAGAAGGATCAGAGATGGACAGAAGGAAGAAAGGAGGGCTGAAAATGATTATTGGTTGACAGTTTGATGATTTACGATGTATTTAATTGAGCCCAGATTAAATGTGTAAAGGTGTGCTGTGTATTTTTCTCTTTGTGGATTATAGCTCCTTCATTGATTCACAAATGTGTTAAGACAGATCGGCACTGAAAAATATAGAGGTATGCCTTCCCATCAAAACAAGTTGAAGTGTTGATGAAAATAACACACATGAGTGAAAGATGATGTGACTTGTATTTTAACAAGTCGAGTTTTTGAGTATTTGAGGTTAAGGTAATATGAACCATTATTCAGAATGGCATTTTTAATGACAACACATTGTATTACATGTAAATGACGTTAGATTTTTTTTTATGTATAAAGGAGTGCAATGATAGCAAGTGTTATTTATAGCCTTCGATCAGCCATAACTTCAAAACCACTTTGATGTGTTGCAAGTAGGAAAAATGGACAAGAGAAACTTTGACAAGGGCCCCTTTTCATGGACAGTGACACTTGGGGAAACCTTGCTGATTTCTGTGGAAATATGCCTTGAGTGGTGGTGGTGTCATGTTGGAGCTGGCAATACTTTTATATATGGGGCAGGGGCATTCATGACCCCCTCGGCTATTCCTGGCGGTTTTCACCAACATCAAGGATTTCCCCTAGTGGCCGCCACATTGATTCTCAGGTTCACTGTTGTTTTGTAATTAATAAATTAACTTAGTAATAAGATACCTCAAACAACATGATTCCTTTTCATCCTGAAAAGTTTTCTTTATCGTCAAAAGTCTATATTTGTACACAAGCCAAAATAACATGTTAATGTAATGCACTACTTCCTGGTTTGGTTGAATACAAAAAAACTGGTTCACCCTTGCCACATTTTTGCAAAAACTTAAGATAGCTCTGCATCAAAATGGTGCTTAATACAACCAAGGCTATTTTCAAGGGGCAAAAACCACCAGAAACAGCCGAGTGAGTCCCAAATGAGCTAGTGGTACAAGGAAGGACAAATGGTGAACCAGGAACAGATTTATGGGCACCTAGGGCTCACTGATGCACATTTGGTGAGAAGGTTCGCCTGTGTCGTCTGATCCCAAAGAAAAGAAAAAATTGCTGAGAAAGGTAATGCTGGATATGATCGAAAAGTTTCAGAGCACACAGTCCATTGCAGATTGCTGTGTATTAGGCTGTGTTTTTGCAGACCAGTCAAAGTGCACATGCTTGACCCCTGTCCACCTGTTAAAGTGACTACAATTGGCACATGAACATCAAAACTGGGCAATATACCAAAGGAAGATGGTGGACTGGCAAGAGGATCACCTTTTCGAAGAAGGCAAGCCACCAGAAGCAGTGTGTTCATGGCAATGTTCTCCTGGGTAACCTTGGGTTGTAATATTCACGTACATGTTACTTTGACTCATATTATCTAACTAAACATTGTTGCGGACCAAGTGGCAATAGTGTTCCCTAACCGCAGCAGCCTCTTTCAGCATGATAATGCATCCTGCCATACTGCAAAAACTGTTCAAAGAAAAGTTTGAGGAAAATTGGCCTTCAAATTCCCCATCTGTGATCTGTGGGATGCATGGGCCAAACAAGTCCAAACCATGGATGGGTTAGAGAAATTTTGGCAGACCTACACTATAGGATCTGCACAATAATTGGCGGGTGTTTTAATGTTATGGCTGATGGATCACTGGTTTTAAATTTATATGTAATTAGTGTATATTTACTTATCACTGTTAGAATTATTATATTATCTATTAGGGTAATTTACTGTAACACCAAAATGATAAGAAAAATCACCTCTTTAACCCCTATAAATATAGTTCAGACACACACACACACACACACACACACACACACACACACACACACACACAATCACATGTCTCTTAAAAGTATTTCAGTGCAGTCCAATGAAAGTTTTTTTCCTTCTGGGTTTTGCCGTGCAGTCTCCTGCTCTGAGTTTAATGTGTGTGTGATATAAGACAGCCTCGGGCCTCATCTCTGACAAGGCCGGCAGTGTGTTTACTCAGTGCTGTTGAATCCCCACACTGGCCAGAGCAGGGTCAGCAAAAGGCCAGGCTGCTCCGCCCCACATCCCTGCTATTCATCCCTGTCACTCAGCAGCCAGCCACTCCACGTGCTTCATCGGTTCTCTCTCTTCACTTAAGCCATGCCTGCTATCTCTGTTTATTGTCTTTCTATCTTGCTCTCTTAAAATGTCCATCTGCTTCTTGTGCTCTTTGTTTTGCTGCTTAAATATGCCCAAGTTTCAGATACCTGTAAAGCCACAACTACTGCAAAGAGTTTGGAACAGGGATGAACTCAAAAGGATGCCATTCAGAAAGCCCCACCCTTGCTACCAATGCTATTTGTAGTTTTTTTGAGCTGGCCATAAACACAAGGTTTTTGCCGATTTTTTTTTGTTTTAGGCACACTAATGCATTACAGCGTGCTGGGCTTTATTATTAGCTGGCCTTCCACACACACACACACACACACACACACACACACACACACACACACCCGCCCATCCTGGTCTGCCTCCCAGTACACTGAACATGGAGCTGTTAGTTGTTGAAAGGTGACCAACCAGAGCAGAGAAGGCACAGAAAGTACAAAGACCATAAATAGGAGGAGGAAACCAATCAGGCCATCCAACACACATAAACACACACACTCACATTCAAAATCAGACTCTCAGGGAGAGGTGGGGAAACAGCTTCCTAAAGAACTGTGGATTATTATTATTATTATTTTTGATTAGGAATCAAACTCTCATGTATACACTCCATGTCTGGGTTGTAGCAACTGTTCATTGCTCACTAGTCTATCACTAGGGCTAACACAGAGAGACAAACAGCCAGTAACACTAAGACTCACACTAACATTCTCACCAATGGCAATTTAGAATAGCCAGTTGACTCAATCTGTATGTCTTTTGCATGTGGGAAAAGACCAAAGCACCTGGAGGAAACCCACACAGGCACAATGAGAACATACAAACTCCACAGAGAAAGGCTAGTTCACTGGCAGATTCAAGCTAAGTTTAATGTAAAAATCAACCATGAAAATCTCTACATGCTGAAGGTGCAGAAGGTATACATTTGAGTGGACCACCTCAGAGAAAAGGAGTGGGAGGGTTAAGTGCTTTTTTTGTGAGAATGTAAAACTGTCAGTGTTGAAAGTGATACTTTGAATTTGATTTCATTATGGAGTGCAGAGGTTTAGTTACAGATTAACCATTATGTAACACGTTTAACTTTAAAACCAATTGTAATTTTGAATGTAATTAATATATTGTTTAGCAGTGTAAGGATACTAAACTCTGTATTTCTTAGGTGTTGCTTGTCTGTTGGTTGGAAGCAAGAAAAATTATTCAGATAATATACTTGAATATTCTTGACTGCTAATGAGGCCAATTTTTTTTTTTTTTTTTTTTTTTTTTGAGAACAAATTGTTTGCTAGAAAATTCATGTTGTATTTTTGTTATTGTGAATATGCAACATCAGTTATGGATATAATTGTAGATATGCTCTTGTCATGTTCCTAAGGGTTTAGGGTTAAAACCCTATATTCCAACAGCCCATTGGTCTGACAGCCCTAACCCTAATTCAACTGAATTGAGTAGGGTGCCCAACTGATTTAATCAAGGTGCCCATATTATTTGAGTAGGGCTGTTGGACCAAAGGGCTGTCAAAACACAAAGCCATCCCCAGGGTTTACCTAGGTAGCTAGCTTTAACTAGCTATATTGTCTAATGCTGCCTATTAAATACTGTTTCAGTCAGCAAACTATAAAACAGACTACTGCATTGCACCATAGAGTATACCACAGTATAATAGCATCAACATTTTATGCAAGATTTAGGGGGAAAAGTATACATTTTTAAATTTGCATTCTAATTTCAGTTGAAATTTTGACAGTGTCAGCATTCTGTGTTACACACACCAACCATTGATGAGGTAATATAATGAATCCTTCATGTTGATTGCAAAGAACAGCCATGTGATCGATAAGTCCACGATCAGACAAAATATAGGGTTTAAACAGAATCTATATACTCTGCAGTGTGATTACATGCCTCGTGTTGGGGTGAGGGGTGGGAAGCATACTCTCTTGCACTGTCTGTGCAGGAATGAGAGCTTCAGTGCATGTGCACACAGCGATGAATAGGGTGAACTGTCTGGGTCATCTGCTTAGGAGCAGGACTGACCGTGACCTTGTGAGAAATGACCCCAGCCCCCTCCTGACACACACACACACACACACACACACACACACACACACACACACACACACACACACACACACACACAC
>JBCNYH010000027.1:30687438-30700094 GCA_039654325.1 Tandanus tandanus | reverse complement strand
ACACACACACACACACACACACACACACACACACACACACACACACACACACACACACACACACACACTGTTTACGTCAGTGTACACTATTCATACACATCTTCTGATCAGTGTGTGTATACCAAATTCCAAATATCTGATCTGTTCTTGACTTGTCAAACCAGTATATCATTGCGGTTCTATTGTCTTTTTTGTCTCTCTTTATTTTGTAATGGTTTGGAAAAGGAAAAAGGAATGAAAAAAAAAAACAGGCCAAGGAATAGCTGTTCAAAATCAAGACAACTGTTTTCATAGCAAAAGCCTTTATTCCAATGTGTAGTGATCTGAAGAATTCTTTAACAACATTAGCCAATTTATACAGTTGCAATTCCCCTCATATTGCACTTGTCTTAGGAAGCTAACACTGAAGTGACTGCTCTGGTGAAAAGTACTTTATCTGAGCTAGCTAGGACTTCCAACATCAAAGAAGAAACAAGAGAGACTATTAACGCAAGGGGGGAAAATATGTGAATGTATTCACTAATTTGCTGACCTGAAACCAGGTTACATGGCTATTTCCATTCTAGTGCAGGACTTTTCTTCAGTGTCAACCCACACAGCTGCTGGCTCATGAACAAAGGCAGAGCTGACAGTGCCTTGGAGACACAAGACTGTGCTTATTAGTTCAAAGGACACCTCTTGACTAAAAAAAGGGAATACATATACTCGACAGGATTTCAACTCCTGCACAGCAAACAACATGAGCAAAATGCTAATACCGTAAGCATGATTTGATTTCCAGTGTATGTCCATGTTTGAGATTGAGGTAGAACCAGACATAGTGTGCATTAAAGTTTATGATCTTGTTCTGACCTTCTGATTCATCCATAATGCATCATCACTATAAACCTTTATGAAAGTTTAATCAAGAAAAAAAATATTTTTCTTTTCTTGCACGTAGCGTTATGTCTGTGTAATCTTCATATAATCAGAGTGATTGCATTTGGATCACTCAGGACCTCCTTGTCTCTCCAAATATTGTTGTATTTCTATAAACCAAGCACCCCCCCCCCCCCCACTCTTCCAATGTCAGATCTGCTGCAATTCCAAGAAGAGGAGTAGAAGTGCCTTCTTCTTTCCTAAGAAACGTTGTTCTCTTTTTCTGCCGTCGTTGCAGAAAACCTCTGCAATACATCCATAAACATAGTAGGAAAAATGTATCTGAGCAAAGCAGCACATCCGTTTCCCCTTTTTTTCCCCACTTTCCGCACACATTTCATTTCAGGGGGAAACACGTTACAAGTTTAAGAATGTTAGATGCACCTCTGCAATGAAGCTTAATCCCTGCTTTTATTTGCTGGGATTTGGAAATGAATGTACAATAAGCCACATCCCATTCGGCTTCATCCAGGAGATTCTGTATGAGCTTCCAAACCTGCCTGATATTCTGGAGTCAGTTGCCAAGGAATACAGATGCTCTCATCTTTAGATGCCACATAGATCAGGTTTCTGACACACAGGTGGAGAGGTCTTGCTCCAAGTCCTGCATTATAATTCACTATAATAATTCTCATGTGACTCAGGTGGAATATTGACCTCCAGGTTTTAGACAATCGTTATGGATGTATTTTCTTCTTCTTAATTTTTCTTGCTACCTTACCTGAACCAATACATAGTCACCTGAATTCTTACTCAGTTAGGATTATGACCTCTGGCTTGCTTATTAGGCATCACAATCTACCTTTTAAAATTTCTGTAAAGCTACAGTACAATACTGAATTCTGATTGACTGAATTTACAATATTGCATTTTGAACTTAGCATGAAAAGACCAATTTATACTTCTCCACCAAATCCAATCCATGCAACAGCACCTCCTAGAGGAGACATGCAGCTTTTGTGTAAGTACACGTTTTGCACTATGTGTGAGCATTGATGCAATACCTACGGCATACATTTGAGTACAATATATATCATACATATGTGCACATTGTGTTGTGAACAAGCCTGTTAAATAATTAGGTCAATTAGAATAAAACAGAAATATCAACTAAGATGAGTATAAATAGGAATAATCTTCTGGTATGCACCCCAAAAAATCCTGCTCTGCATTTGCTTTTCTTCCAGAGAGGGTGGGAAAGACAGAGACAAGCTCGCCAAGACAAAAGAAGATGGCCACATATTCTGACCTCATCTGTGGCTTGCTGACGCACAGTACATTCAGTGATTTTGTCTCGTCCACCTCTACAGACACCTAAATGAGCAACTAGCCACAGTAATCATTTGCAGTTCCTACAGGTCTGTATCAAAACGTGCTTTTAATAATGAATCAACATCAAACATGTCTCCTCTCATAGGCCCAGCACACATCATATTTACTTTATTTTTGTGTTTAGGTCATATAAAGGCTAACGCCTTTGTTTGAGGTGAGTCATAACGTAGTTAAGAAGACTTTATGGAGTGGTTTGATTTCAGTGAAAGATGTCAGTGATAAATGAACCCAACTCTGGATAGAAATAAATGTTGTGATGTTGCTTAAGTTTGTTGAAACAATGCCATGGCAATTACATGCTGTGATCAAGGCGAAAGGCTTTACAACAAAATATTAGAGTGCACAATAATTTTTGGCTGGGAAGTGTATTTTTGTAAGTATAATTAGAGATTGACATTATACTTAAACATCATCCAGAATCTAAAGAGCAGTACATCTGAGTCCTGCTATAACACAGACTTAAGGGCACGACACAAACAGAGGATTTCCTCTTCACTACTTTTTCAAGCTTAGTATGTTTTTCCCCGCTGCTCTAAATGTTTACTTTTCTTTGTGGAGCCTCCAGATCACATCAGGAAAAATTACAGTTGTCTGGCCGTACATCTGTACTTGTCACTCGCGCTTTTACCACTCCACTATGGTCCAATGTTTTGGTTAATGTTGATTGAAATATAGGCACTGTCTTTCTGGAAAACCACTTTGTGTCAACATGTCAATACTGCACAGGGGGAAATAAGTCAGAAATGACCAGACTGTCAAATCACATGCTGCAGGAAGCTGTGCGCCATGGATATGCTGGCTGGACAAGAATCACTGAGGTTTTGACCAGCATGTTTTGACCAGAATTCTGTGTAGCGTGTCTTATGTTTCAAAATTAATCCTACTGAAAAAAAAAGAAAGGAAAAAAGAAAGAAAGAAATGATGGGTTCCTTTCATTCCTTCATTCCCAACTGTCATTGCCATGGTTACTATATTTTAAGCCTAGGAGATGCGGAAGGATGAGGCGCAAAAGAGAAAGGAGAGAGTGTGTAGCTTTGATTCTCTTACCGTTTCAACTGCCATGAAAGAGCAAAATCGAAATCTTAACAAAGAGCAAATTACATTTTACCAGGACTCATTGTTCTATGAATGGGAGGGGGGAGAAAAGCCAAGTGACAAAGAGAGTGCATGCCTGCTGCTTAATTAAGGCACAACTTAACTCCTTCTAATTAAATGTGTTTTTCTGGTGAGGAGGAGCCGGGACTGTTAGGGTAAACAGTAACGAGAAGTGGTGCTTTGTGGAGTACTAAAGGCAACGTACACAGAGGTGAGGACACAGTGAGAGGGGGAAAAATATTTTTAATAAAATTAGAACGGGCAGATTAGACTGGAAACCTCTAAACCAGGTATGATCCCTCAAGCTCAGGGCCTTTGACCATCACTACACGCACAAACACACACGCACACACACACACACACCCTTATTTAATTAGTCTTAAAAATGTCTTCTTGCGGAAACTGTATCAAATAAACAGAATGTATACATCTGAAAAAGCAAAACAGTAATTTGTAATACTCAAAACTCATGACCAGATGTGCTGCTCAGTGCCAAGCTTGCTGGAAGCTGTTCAAATTTCATACAAATGTTGATCATGTGGTCCCTGCTCTGTGTGCTCTGAGCTCCCACACAGGTCATACAGGCAGTGCTATTGAGTGGCATACATAGACCCACCCTCTCAGACCCAGGTTAACTGCTGTACATTATCATTTATACAATGCTCTCTCACACACACACACAGACACACACACACACACACACACACACACACACACACACACACACACACACTAGGCTACTTCTGATTTCCTTGGAATTTTATTCATTTTTACATCCATATTAAAGATTGATTTATGCTTCTTTCCAAACATATCTGAAATCTTCAGAAAATTACAAATACACTTTACACTTTCAGGTCCAAGGCTGTTCAAAAGACTCACTCTCCAGAAACATCTGAAGCACCACAACAGTTTGCTATATTCTGTAGCTATAAACCAACATTTTTGGCATCTATCTATCTATCTAGCTATCTAGCTAGCTAGCTATCTATCTAATTATCCATCTATATCTATATATTAGTAATAATAAATAAATAAATAAGTAAATAAATAAATAAATAATAGTAATAATAAATAAAAAAATACAAGCAACATATAAATACATCAATAAATCAAACACTACATAAAAACTCAGCCAGACAAAAACAGTGAAATAAAACAGAGACAACATGAAATTTAATGTGTCTTAACTTTAGTGATGGAATAAATTTCTCTAAAGTTTTCTGTGAAATACGTTCCAAAGTTTTGGAGCTGTGCCACTGAAAGTTCTACCAGCCATGGAAGAACTAGAGTCTGCCTATATTTGGGAATCAATATTACACTAGAATCAGTTGACCTTAACCTGAGGTAAGTGGTATAAAGGTGCAACAGGCCTTGCAGGTAGGTAGGAGCAATATACTTTTATAAAAGTATAAAGTATATATAGTCTGCCTAAAACTCCTGAGATTAGCTTACTGACAGTAAAAAAAAAAAAAAGAAAAAATTAAAAATCCTTGTGTGTGTGTGAGAGAGAGAGAGAGAGAGAGAGAGAGAGAGAATTTTTAAAATTTTATTCAAGCAACAAAACGTTCACTTTTTTATTCACCTTTTTTGTTTTGTTTTTATTATGTAGTCATTCATTATGTACATTATGTAGAAGGACCAAATTACATAAAGTATACTGCAAAGTTGTAGGTGAACACTTTGCTATGCAAAATAGCATCATGGTTAGCACGTCTACCTTACAGCAAGGAGGTCCTGGGTTTATGCCCTGGCTCAACAAGTGCGTTTCTGTGTGGAGTTTGCATGTTCTCCCCATGCTTGCATAGGTTTCCTTCTGGTACTCTAGTTTCCTCCCACATTCAAAAAACATGCACACCAATTGTGCCCAGGTGTGACTATGAATGGTTGTGTGTTGGCCCTGCGATGGACTGGCGAGCTGTTCAGGGTGTACCCCCCCTCGCCACTAGTCGGCTGAGATAGGGTCCAGCCTCACTATTGGGATGAATGGTTCTGTGGCCAACCGAATGGTTTATTATGCTCCAGAAGGATCTTTTTCACCCTATACCTAAAAACCTGAACACAGCAGTGGCATCATTGTTTTCCACTTAAAATAGTGAAGACAGAAATCAGTAGAATTTAGCAGATGGTATCATCTTGATTATTGGCAGTATAGTTATGAAGAGAGAAACTCACTAAGGCTTTACACACGGGTGGCAAGTCAAACAATTCTGCTCTTAACAAGAGCCATATTGCACAGGACAATCACTGACATCTGCTGAAAAAGTCGCTTTAGTGACATCGGACTAAATTTTCCATTTTCCCGTGTGATTAAAAAAGAAACAACAAAGAAAAAAACATGCAACTATGTGGTTTTCAGTCCAGTGGATTCTCCTCTTTTCTTAGGTCCATGATTCACGCACCATGAAGGCAGTTACGTACTTCAGGCAGAGTAAAGTCAAAAATCATGTCACAATCACAATCTAAAAAAGTCACAAACTAAAAGCAACAACAATGCTTATACTTACATTTACAGACACTTTAATAAAAACAGGTAATAAGTAGAGCAGGATATAATCCAAACATAATGCTGTCATAGGGGCCAATGATGATTCAAGTTCCACAATATAAAGGTGTGGAATTGCTGACAGAGTGACACACGCATCGCATTAAATTATGTGATATTCATATGATTTCAGTTGTGCTGTTTATGTTGACAGCAAGGTTTGCTTTGAAGAGTAGATGGTGAAGGAGTTTATAGCTGGGTTCATGAAGGAAGAGACAGTATATGAGCCAAAGATATCAGAGTGGGTTTCATGGCAACTCAGACCGTGGCTTAACACTTAGCTTCCAGCATGACGCGTTCCCCTTGGAAAACTTCACACACAGCAATCGATGAGTGTATGTGCGTTTCAGAGGGTAAATGTGTGAGTGGGGAATCAGAAAGAGACCATTTTTATACATACAATAAGCAAACACACACACACACACACACACACACACACACACACACACACACACACACACACAGAGAGAGAGAGAGAGAGAGAGAGATTAGCAGTAAATAACTACCTTACTAAAACAACATGCAATATATAAATATTATATAATATACAATATTTCAGATTAGGTGGAATAGAGATGAGAAGAAAATAAATGTCTGACCCAAAACTTAAGGTTAAGACCCAGAAGCTGAAAAGAGGAATAAAATGCCAAACATGACACTTTTCAGCTCAGCATGTGACACTAGTTAAACCCTGCAGCCATGGTGCATCGTGCCCCAGCAAAGAGCTCCTGTGTGCTATAGCACACTGCTATGGCCTCTTTCCCCTCTTTCAGACTCGTTCTTTCAGCCCTGGCTGTCACTAGCCCCCTGAAAGGCTAAACCTTCAAAGGCTTAGTTCAAACAGGCTGAGCTCTGGAGGTCTTAGTGGCAGAAGACTTCCCTCTGTGGGCCTGGACTCCAAAAGACGATGGCTTCTGGAGAGATGATGTCTTAAGTCCACTAAGTTGCAGGTGTCCAGACCACCGAGCAGAGTTAGATTACGTCCAGACTAAAGAATCTGCATTGTGAGTGCTTAGTTGAAAAGAGGTCAGTACTGAGTGGTGTCCTGAATGTTACTGTTACTATTGTCCACATGAACAAGCATCCCCAGGGGCATCTGACAGTAGGGGCTACTGCTGAATTTATTGGCTTCCTCAATCATACTGCTGCCAAGGCTATATAACAGATCTAACCAGTTGACTTTGGCCAGCGAAGCCTGAGATTCATGGCACGGCTGAGAGCAGAAGATGCACTCCCTGCCACTTTGACCAGAGACATGAACAAATAAATCAAACCCCCCCCATCCCCCGGAAATTCTGAGAAGTCAAACTTTTCCACAAACAAGGAAGAAGACTGCATAGCAGATGGAAAATCCAAGAAATGAGGTTAAAATTAATGGGAAAACAATGGCACATGTAGTTATATCAACGAGTACAGTACTTCCATCACCCATCTAAGAATCCTGGCCTTTAGCAGAAATGTCTCTACTAGACAGACTGTCCTGATATCTTCACATATATTTATCTTTGTCCAATTTATAGTGATGATTTTTTAATTTTTTTATTTATTTTTTATTTATTTATTTTTTTTACAGGCACTCAATATTTAGTTATTTTAAATTAACCTCCAAGTGGCATAAACAGACACTGGGACATACTGACGAGGAACTCAGGTTACTGAGTTTTCAGCTACACCTACACTGCAGGGTTTTTTTTTTTTTCCATTAAAAGAGCTAATTATCTGATGACTCGTTTGAACGCTGCATTGCAAGTCATCATGCATGAAATTGCTAGCACTTCTTTTTGAAAAGCACTGTTTTAGTACATTAAATGAAATTGCCATTTCCTGAAATCAATACTACTTTGAATATGCTACAGAGAGCATTTTTATGTGCACATTTTAAAAATATTTCTTCTTAGAACAACCCAAACATCACTGAGGCTGTAAGCTCTATCACACAGTTATAACTGCAACAAATATTTTCATTAATAGACGGTAAATTAATATAGGGTCTTGATTTCTTGAAAAAATATTCAGGGTCAAATATTTATGAAATATGTTCTGATACGCATTAACACAAGTTTATATAATTTAGGCATAATAAAATGTGCTTTAATGAATACACCAACTGGCATGTACATGGCATGTCTCCACAGTACATCACATCTCACTACAGTTATTTATATGATTATAATTACATTTTTTGTAAGGTTATCATTTATCTGGGCAGAGATTAAATAAGGAGGGCTGGTTTCTGTGCATCACTCATGTCATCCCCAGTCCCTCCCTTTGTGTTCCTTCCATATACACCAACATGCATATGTAAATGAACTTTAACCCCTCCCCCATCACCCCACCTCATTCTTCCACAGCCAGTTGCTTATTTAAGCCTTCTATGCAATGTGTATTCAACAGACTAAAAACTGATGTATTTTTCTCTTTTTGATATTATGTCCACCTGTCTGTCTGTCTGCATGTTTATCTCTATACTGGCTAACTGTGGTGGACCGAGGCCTGACTCTTATTATGCCGATGTGGGCACGCTTTGTTGTTCTGTGCAGTCGCTATCATCCGTCCACACAATGGACTGCGTTGACGCTGGACATGCCGGTCATGTTCCATTTGCCAATGTGAATTATCTCCCAACCCTGTCCTTTTGCTTGCTGTGATCTCTGAAGGTCCCTGCTTTGAATAGAATCTAAAGCCATTATTGGGGAGACGGGAGGGAAAAAAAGCCCAACGAGTGAAGGGGGCTCAGACTGTTATAGGCTACATTTGGGCTCAGCTACATGCATACTAATAACATCATTACAGCGCTGTGCTTCTGGATAGCATGTTTACTTTGTTATGGTTTCCATCACCTTCCCCCCACACTCCAGTGAATCACTAATGTCCACCTCCTTTCCTCCTTGCTTCACACAATCAGTCTCCCACCCCTTTTTTGAATGTAAATAGCGCACAAGGCTAGTTTTCTTGTATTTGCCCAAAATATTAGGCTACATAGTTCACCTAATTCTCCTTCAGCTTGCTGCACAGTGTGTGGGTGGCGCTCTTCACAGCAAACACTTCTTTTCCATGACATTGAACTTGACCGTGAATGACCTCACTATAATGAGTGAATTGAAAACATCTCCCATTGGAATGCGACTTGGAGATACCAGCTACGCCTGCTTTTTTCCTCACCTCGGTACCACTCCACCCCTTTGCATTGATGAATTAATGGCCCAGTGTCCACATTCCTCTCACCTGCACACTAAAGCGTGCCTCTCCACAGAAGCAAGGTCAATAATGTTGGCTTTTAAAAAAAACATTCTTTACTCCTTTTTTTTTCTTCTTTTGAATATTACGGTAAGCCTCTCAAATCAGTCCACGCTCTGTTTGGTGCATGCCCCTTTAACTGAGCAGGTAAGCTTGTCTGAACAGATACAATCTATGTATTCATTAATGGAAGCTTTTCCTTGCTTTTGTTAATAAAAAGTTATAGTACCTTGAAAATGTCCAACTAATTTGACCATAAAATATTGATATCTGAGTGCTTTAACCAATTAAATGTTGTAATATGGACTTAGAATTCGTTATGTCTACGTTTTGTTAATTTTCATGCATTAAAAATTTCATACTATACCTCTGAATGATCACAGCTTTCCCTCTTTCACACTTTCACAAAAACACCAGGCTATATGAAAAGATAAGACCTAACACACAATGTGTAAAATGATTTTTATTTATTTATTTATTTATTTATATTTTTTTGGAACATCGCTTCTGATCATGGAAACTTTCTACAGTATATTCAACTGGTTTTCACCAACCACAATCTCACTTCCATTAGTTTGGCCAATACGTGTTTAGGTTTCTCATTTTGTTTCAGATCTTTGTTTTAGGCCCCGTGATGGTCTGGCAAGCTGTTCAGGTTTGCCCAGAGTCAGCTGGGATGGGTTCCAGCCTCCCTGTGACCCTAATAAAGGATAAAGTGGTTCTGAAAATGAAATAAAATGAATTTGTTTGCTTTAGAGCAGGGTTCTCCAGCCCTGTTCTTTGAGAGTTATCTTCCTGCAGGTTTTATCTCCAACCAAAATCTTACACACCTCATTTAAATGATCAAGAATTTCTTAAGGCAATAATCACATGGTCAGGTGTGCATGATTAGAGTTGGAGTCTTCAGGAACGTAGCTCTCCAGGAACAGGGTTGGAGACTTCTGATTATAAAATATACTGTGATTTGGTTTGGTCTTTCTATATGGCTTATATTCACAAATTTGCATGCATTCACATTTTCTGCTTGGGGAATTCTACATTCTAAATAAAATTAAAAAAAAGAAAGAAATCATAATACATTTTCACAACATCTGTAAAAATGCCATCCAAGACCTACCATCCAAGATGGATTGAGTAATTTACACACTGCAGAAGATTTTATAAATGCTGACAGTACAGCATTAAAAGTTTTTAGCTATATAATTGATCTGATTTACAAAACAATCGTAATATAGTTATAAGTGTTTAATGATTAATGTGCGATATTTTATAATTAGTATGTTGCTGAAAGAAAAAGGGAAATATGGATGTGAAAGCAAAAATAGTGCCAGTAGAAGCCAATCCTTTCTAACTTCTTGATGGACGGAGGGACGTCCTAGACAGGTCGACAGTCTTTCTCGGGGCTAACACAGAGATGGCCAACCACTCACATTTACATTCACACCTATGGGCAATTTAGAACAGCCAGTTGATCTAATCTGCAAGTCTTGAAACTGAAACCAGAGCACCCAGAGGAAACCCATGCAAGCACGGACAAAAACATGCAAACTCTACACTTCTGAGACTAATTTGTCACACAGGTTAATTTGATGCATTTGATGGCTTTGTAATGGGATTTAAGGGTGTCCCACAGGAATAGGTCTCTGGTGGTCACATCAGGTGCTGATAAACAGCTTTTAGCCCATTAAGATGCATCAAAAGTAATGGCATACTATAACCACAGCAAAAATGAGTGTGGTGGAGGCAGTTTGTGTGAGATTATGCATTCTCCTAAAACTATGCTACAGCATTAACTTTTTGGCTTCCTCTAGAATTTCTACCACACTTGCGATTGATTGTGCCAAATAAACCTGTCAATGTTTTTCATTTTTTACATTTTTTTATTTAGTTGATAAAAAAGGAACAAATCACTAACTGCCATTTTGCTTCACCTACAAAATGTGAGCTCATCATGAGGAATAATAATTAAAAAAAAAAAAACTCAGGCACGTTCGTTTGTTTGTTGGATTCACTGCTGTGTGAATTTTTGGAATTCAGTAGTCAGGAATATCGAAATATTTGTACCTCTATTTAATGAAAAATGAAAAAGTCAATGCAAAATACTTGATTGTTACCTTAAAGATTTAAAGGTAAAATTATATACAATGCCATTTTGGACTTTCAAGACACATTGATGCAATATGTTTTACAAGCAAAATGTAGACTAGAGGACTATTGCACTATGATTTTGAAAGATCAGGTCTTTCAGACAGATGTATATTTAGTGTATTCAAATGCCACAACATAAACACCTCTAAGCATCACCACTGAGTTGCCCAGGTCACATGAGCCCCTGTGTCTAAGATGAATGTTTCTGTGATGATACTGATGCTGTGGCAAATAAAGTCTGCTGTGTAGTCCTTCAGAGAGTGTGTATGTGTGTGCGTGGAAGTGTATTTGATCTTAATCATGATATATTCTCCATCAGCACTGTCACGATCCATCACTTAGCCATGGCCGCCCAGCCAAGGTGTGGCTTAATACACCACCCCAAAGCTCATGAATAATAAACAGGGGTGAAAAGGCATCCAGACTGTGGCCCGCTGAAGCAATATCCCCACGGCAACATCCCCTCGCTCCCCCCAGCCCTGCGTGCCCCCTTCCATCACCACCTCCATCACCTCCATCTTTCCCACTCCCATCCCCCGGACCCCATGTTTATGCATGATGCCTGTTTCATATGTATCAGCCACATCATTTCTGCTGTTGTCCCCGGGACTGATGACACACTCTGCATTAAGAGTGATGACCTGCACACAAGGGCCCGCCACTTTCCCCACTTTACTGCCACTGTCAAAACAGCGGCGCTTTTTCCATACACACGACACAAGCAGCTGTTGTTTCTACTACCTTGGCATCATCAGGAAGATGAAGAGGTGAAAGCAGGAAAAAGCGAGAGTGAGCATTGTAAGGATATGGGGGAGCCATATACACAGTTTGCTAGCTCGGCGTCTATTTATGTCTTATTACGAGAAACATGAAACAGAAAAGAAGAGAAAGAAATCAAATAAAACAAAAAGAGAGGTGCTCTCTGCAGCTCAATGCTTCGTAATTAAGTTTGCCTCCCTTTTGGTGTCAGAGAAAGAGATGTGATATGATTCCTACCTTTTTATGTTGCTTTCTTTTTCCCCGTTCTCTCATCCTCTTCAACGGCAAAGATCTGAGTGGATGAAGAACACATAATGCATATGATGGACAAGTAATAAATAGGATTTCATGAATATTTAATCGTTGTGAATGCACATATCTGAGTACATTCCCACTTCAAAATAAATATTGTATTTAGTTAAAAAATGTGCTAATTTTTCAATTTAATCTGTAGATGTGGTTTCCAATTCCCACCACTGTACCATATTGTGTCCCAGTAGCTCTCAAATCATTTTAAAAGCAGATGTGTGTGTGTGCGTGCGTGCGCGTGTGCGTGCGTGTGTGTGTGTGTGTGTGTGTGTGTGTGTGTGTGTGTGTGTGTGTGTGTGTGTGTGTGTGTGTG
>JBCNYH010000027.1:30543855-30555285 GCA_039654325.1 Tandanus tandanus | reverse complement strand
AAATAGCAAAAATGCTCAAAATAAGCCTTTAACAAAACTCATCTTTAGTACAGTATACACTTAGCACCACCTGTTGCAATATTGCAAAAATATGAATCACAGATACCAATACTGGGATGATATTTAAACAAAAAAGGCACCAAATGTGCTGCCTTTTTAGTACAGTACAACAAAACTCATGGTTTCAGCACATGGCTACATGTAAATGAAAATGTCTGTAGAAAACAAAATGTTCTGGAGATTAATCCCATCTGCCTTTCATCTCAGGCACTTTGAGAACACCTCTTTTGAGTTTCTTTGGCTCTGTAATTTTAGCTTTACTATCTTTTTTCCAGTAAAACATTTTGTCTTCTACCTTTGGTAAGTTTCTGGATCATGTTTACAATACTTCTTCACACCCGGCGGTGATATGTACACGTGGCATAGTGTTCCTATTCACCACAGTACTTCAAATTTGTCTGAAATGAAAACAATTTTTAATAAACTACTCTACATTTATCACAGAAATTATACATTTCTATGAGATTCTGTCTAAGTATTACCTTGATGTCACACAGGGATTGGATTATTTGTAACCACACCAGTCTTGTCTGCAGAAACAAAGTTTTGACAACGTTCTAATTTACAAATTAGTAAAATACATAGACAACATTTCCCTGCATGGCTTTGCAAGAAAATAGTAAATCCACTATCTCTGCTACAGAAACAATTAGTCTTGAATGACCTTCATACTTGAAAAATATTAGGACCCAGACTCTAACATAACATTGACTTTCGACACCTTGAAAAACTTTGTTTTATTGTTCCCATTCACCCCCATGTTCCTATTCACCCCGTTTTATGGTATATCAAAGGTAAATTTAAAAAAAGTTAAAGATAATAAAATTATTATTTGCACACATGAAACTTCGTGAGGCAGGAGAGGCGGTGCTAAGGTCTGTTGGTAGCCCAACCCCAACTGGAACACCTTGAGCTTGAAGAAAATCCTAGATGTTTCTGTGCTACAGTGAGAATGCAAACTTAAAATGCTTTAAGTGTACTTAACTTGTGATTAAGATATATCCTTCGGTCTGTCCATTATATATTATATATTGCTAATCTGTCAGGGTCACGGGAGAAGCTGGAATCAATCCCAGCTTACATGCAAAAGAAAAATATGATCTATTTCAGCAATGTTACATGTCAAACTTCTAGCATGTGAAGAGTTTTACCAGACCACCACACATTTTGCAAAAATAAAAAAAATAAAAAATTACTGACTACCCAAGCATCACCCATTCATTATAATCAAGTCTTGAGCAAACAAGTATTTTTTCCAGTACAGAAAAAATGCTTTTTTGTAATCACACCAACAGATTATTACATTTCCCTAGGATGTTGTGTTTTAGTTTTGTTTGTCTGTTAGTAGGATTATGAAAAAAAAAAGTACGTGTGGATTTTCATGAAATTTGTATCAGAGGTGGGGCTTTGGACAAGGAAGGCTCTATTACATTTTGGAGATGATCTGGATCTCAAATTCTGGATCAAGGATTTTTTTTAAAGACTTATTTAACATTGTCAGATAAGATAATTTTTTGGAAGTGTCATCTGGCAGGAGATCCAGCAGGGGGTGGAGTGTACTTTCTTTTATTTTTTGCAAAAGATGTTTTTATGATTTTAATGTTCTACCAGAGGTGGGGCTTCGGACAAGAAAGATCCATTAGATTTTGTAGATTATGGACCAAATTCTGGATTCAGAAATTTCTTAAAGGTTTTCTTTTGTAACATTGTGAGATAGGATGCTTTTTGACATTTTGATTCATATGGGGTATTGTTCAGCTTGAGTCCACAGTTCAATTATTTGTGATGTCATGAGACTACAGCAGGCACCCAAAGTCCTAACGTGTTTATTTGCGAGGTCATCATCTACACTGCACAGCCTTCCATTTCATGTAAAATTATCACTGGGGAATGGCAGAGAGAGCAGTATGATTAGCTGAACATTAGTCTAATTTCTGTAATAGAGATAAATATTCACCTGCCTTCGCCAAGGACAAATGTCAGGGTGGATAAGCACGGTTTGGAAAAGAAAGAAAGGAAATAAAAACATGGACTCCTTATATATATTCAACTTTAAGGGAAGCTTATTCTGGCAAAGGTGCCTGATGAATGGGGTTCCTTTCTCCAGCTCTTTCAGGAAAAGAAAATAAGCTCAACATTGCAATTTACTAAGCTGTATAAATCAGTTCATGACCACAAATAATTCTGCTAGGGGAGAATTTATATGTTTAATTACAGCGTGCAGGTGCCAGGCTTGTCTTCTTCATTATTTTAAGATATATGAAACACGCTTAACAACATGTACAACAGCAGGACAAAAGGAAGACAAAGCAATTAGCTGGGCATTATTTAATAAGCTTCTTCTACAAGATGCTCCACTTTGGCCTGGTACTTCATAACCTACATCTCATTTCACAATGAGAGCATTCCAGATTACCTTAGAATGGTTGGCTGTGCTAATTGGTATTTACATTCATCGTTATAATAGTAATTACAAGAGGTAGAGGTGGATTCTTTCCTTGTGTTATTGTTCCTTGAGTACAGTAGTTTCCAGGAGGGGAGTGGATATTGTGGCCAAATAGTGGCAACCCTTTCACAGAGGGTGAATTTACACAGCTACAGCTTACACCTCCTCACAGCATCAAACAAAAATGGGCAAGAAAAAATGTTGACTAAAGACAGTAACCTTCCACATAGGTGCCTAGAAGCAAATCAGCATGCCAGTGTAGGTGGCAGGAGGTTCAAATACCAAGAAGATAATGGTCATGAGGGGGTCGGAAATAAGTTAAAAAGCAGTGATGTAAAAGCCACATGTGTGCTGGGTTTCTCTTTTTTTTCACCACAGGCCACATAACCTCACTGCACTTCTAGCCTGGAGATATTTAACCTGTCAGTGCAGCCAGGTCCAGATCCTCTGTGTTTTCTAACTTTTCCGCACTCTATTTCCTGGAGTTATTCAGTGATCCCTCCACATGAGGCAGGACCTTACCTCAATGCCAGCTACCCTACATCTGCTTTTACTTATACACATTCTGCATTGAGCTTGGCCTGGCACTGTTTGGTAAGCAGGCATTAATGAACGATGGGAATATCTTGGCTAGGCTGACTACATGACCATGCCCAGAATGACATGGGCTGCCTGGCCTAAGCCACTCTCACTGGACCCATCTGGGCATCATGCCGGACACAAGCCACTGACTAAAATACCATATTTCTCTACAACATTACCAGAGCAAGCACGGCTTTGCTATCCTGCTGGTAAAAAGCAATGGTCTATTCAGACAAAATGCATACCAAAGTTGTGATATGGTGTATATAGTTGTTTATACAGGTGTGCTGTTTCACTATAGCAGAAAGCTAAAAAAGAAATTCCCACCCTAAAGCCCTTTAATATTGTTTATATTGAAACATTTGTAATTTGTTTAGACTTGATTCAGCTTGTTTGGTGATTCATATGGTGATTAGTGCAACGGCACTGATCACAGCATTAACATGAATGTTGAAGCTTTAAAACTGGGTTTATTTGAGCAGAGTGCACAGATGAGAAGGCGGGTGAAAAGACTAAAGGAATAAAGTGCTGCTGATCCAGTCCTCTCATAGAGTTCAATTCTTTCATTTGTGCAGGTCAAAAAGAGTTACATGGTTTCTAATGTACACAAATTGTTCCCTTCACTTAAATTCCAGGGTCACATGAGTTATGTAATGAATAAATATGCTGATTCACCACATATTGGGGCTTGATTTACTATTGCCCTAATCATTGTCCAGCTGAAACAGTGCTTAAGTCAAGGACAGAATCTGTGTGAATCATATTTGCATAACAAACACCTCAAATTTGGCTTTACTTTGCCTGAAGTGCATAAATGTATTCATATTGGGTAGCTGATGAGCTTAAGTCAAGGGAATAATAACACTGACTACATAAGTCTACACACCCTCTTATACCTAGAGATGTGGCTGTGTTCCAAATTACCCAATTGCACTAGTCATGTTAATAGACAGTACATACCCGCCATCAACTTGACTCTTATTAAACTGAAAAGTCATGTCTTACAGCAAAGTCCATGGTCTGCAAAGAGCTTACCAAGTATCAAAGGGATTTAATTATCAAATCAGTCAGGAGAAGGGTGCACCAGAATTTCCAAGGTATTAGATATACCATGGAATTCAGTAGAGACAATCATAGCAAAACACAAAATAAGGCACAACAGTGAAATTACTAGGAACAGAACATCCCTCCCAACTGATTAAAATACAAGGGAAAAAAGGTCTGGGAGGCTACCAAGAGGCCGACAGCGACATTAAAGGAGCTGCAGAAATTTCTAAGAAGCACTGGTTGTGTACTACATGTCACAACAATTTCAGGTAATCTTCATATATCTGAACTATGGGGTAGGGTGAAAAACTTCCAAGCCTGGCTAAAGTTTACAAAAACCTACATTTTGTCTCCCAGATGCATTTTTTGGCCATAATTCCAAAAGGTATGTTTGGCACAAAACAACACTGCATATCACAAAAATAAATAAATATATACATACATACATACATACATTAAAATAATAATAATAATAATAATAATAATAATAATAATAATAATAATAATAAGTAGTAGTAGTAGTAGTCAAGGTAGAGGAAGCTATGAAAAGTTCCATATACCAGTATTATTCTGGGCCCAAACTTCAGTCTTCTTCTAAAAAGCTATAGGTAATGGAAATTTCACCTTTCAGTGCAACAACCATACCTAGACATAAGGAAGAGTGGGCAAAAACTGCCAAGACAAGATGACCACGCTGATAGACAGCTGCCTAGAAAAATTGAATGCTGTCATAAAATCAAAAGGTTTAAACCTAAACAAAAATATCTGCTCTGCATTTCCTTGTACTACTGATAGGGTGGGAAAATAAAGCACAGATCACTAAGTGTAAAGAGGACACCAATAATTATTCCGACTCATAGATGGACAGCTCGCCAGTCCATCACAGGGCTAACACCCCCACGACCATCCACACTCACACCTAGAGACAGTTTGGAACAGCCAATTAGACTAATGTGTATGTTTTTATACTGTGGGAGGAAACTGGAGAACCTGGAGGAAACCCATGCAAGTATGAGGTAAACATGAAAACTCCACAAAGAAACGCCCTTACTGAGCTCAAGACTTGAACCCAGGACCTTCTTACTGTAAGGCAGATGAGCTAACTACTATGCCACCGTGTCACTCCACATCCAACATGTTTGCTGTGACGCGAGCACAGCGAGCGGAACAGCAACACTAATTGTGCTTTCCCGCCTGGGTGCTAAAGCCAATATTTGGTTGGGCTCGGTAGCCCTCCCAGAAATCCATGGGCGACTCGATTTATGTGGTAGTGCATGCGCGGCACGATTATAGGAAGGTTTAGCTGTTGAGAGAGCAACTTTGGTTGGGCTGAGTAGCCCTCCCAGAATTCCAAGGGCGACTCGATTTATGTGGTAGTGCATGCGCGGCACGATTATAGGAAGGTTGAGAGAGCCACTTTGGTTGGGCCCGGTAGCTTCCTTGCAGGAATAAATGGGCCTGGAGACATTAACAAAATGCGTCCAAGCAGACTATATAGACTTGGATTAACTGCCACTCACAGCACTCCACTTCTCTATGAGAACTTCTATTTTTATATATAGACCCAACACATGTATTATTTGGTAGGTTTTCATACTTGGAATCAAATATCTTCCTAGCTCTGTTTGTCTAGGTAAACATTATGTGCACCTGTTTAGAGGCTCAGTTACTTATACAGTAGAGCAGCATAGGTTGTGGCTGTACAGGCTGGTCCTTGGGTAGTAATCCTTGGCACAACTTTGCCATGCAGAGGCTGATGGTGAAACAGAGGTGCCCGGAGGAAATTCAGGCAAGCATGGAGAGAACATGCAAAATCTCGAGCCAGTGACTTGAACACATGACTTTTTTCCGTAAGGTGGATGGGCTAAACCAGGGATGCCCAACCCTGTTCCTGGTGATCTGCCTTCCCAAAGACATTCACTCCAACCATAATTATGCCCACCTGGCCATCCAATAATCTAATTAAAACGTAAGACTTGAAAACGAAGACTTAAACCGATGATGAGCCCCATTAGGGCTGGAGTTAAAATCTTTAGGAGGATAGATCTTCAGAAACAGGATTTGGCACCCATGGTCTAAACAATATGCCACCATACCACCCCAACATTAGTTTCAAACTAAAATGATTTGTGTGTGTGTGTGTGTGTGTGTGTGTGTGTGTGTGTGTGTGTGTGTGTGTGTGTGTGTGTGTGTTTTAAATCATGACAATGATGACATTGTGTGCTCTGACTGTGAGTGTCTGTCATTCTGTTTCAAGCAGTATCCACTCAGGATAAAGTCTAATAACCTTGAGACAGCAGGCCAATCAGATCATGCTCTTCCCATGTAGTATACAGTATACTAATAGAATTTAAATGTGCAGCAGCAAAGATGATTAAACTCAAACTGAAAATGAAGCAAATAAATGAACCCCTCAAGAAATACTGTAGCTTTTTCCATTACACTCTCTGTACAGTAGATGTGATTACTATGCAAAAATAATTTCAAGCCATCTCTGTGTACCAAGAACAGAACTAATGGTAGTTAACTCCAAACCTATGTGTAAGTAAAGTATAAGAGAAACTGCATGCCATGAATAATGATGACTACATATGTCAAGTAAATTTTAATCTAGAATGGTTGCACTCGTATAAAGACATCAGGATACAATACAATCTGGTTTAATGTGTTCATGTTCTATATTTACTATATATATTAAATATGTCCATTGCAAGGCTCCATGCAAACACACATTCACACAGAGGAGAAATTCAGTATAGCCAATTTACCTGGTTGGAAGAACCTGGAGAACCAAACAGACAAATACTCTAAGCTTAGGATTGAATCATGGAATCTGGAGCTGTGAGATGCTACCTGCTGTAAAACCATGCCGTTTTTGGACCAATGCAACAAAAAGCAAATGTACCTAGTCAAACAATGAAGTGAAGTGACAGAGAAAAGCTGGTATGCTATCACAGAAAAACGAAAATTATCTGAAATGATTACTTATACAAATTTACATAGAGCTGAATTTATTAATAGCTTTGACTGATGAATTTATGAAATTGCTTCACATAAAGGTTTATTCACTATCAGAACAACTGCACTTAGACTTCCATTATAAGTCAGTTTCTGTTTTCAGATAAACAGGCTTTCCTTTCATTCATCAGTACAGAGAAATGTGTTGAAATTTGTATAAAGCCATATAATTTGAAACTGAATACATAAGTAGTGGATGAAGACCTTTAATTCTTTAATGGTGTACAAGAGCAGTACAAGAACCTGTTATTGCACTATAAAACAGTGAATGGCTAGAAAAAAGTTCATGTGCAAGAAGAAAAAAACACTGAAGTGTGAGCCCTGTGTTTTTCCCTGTGTCTTCCCTTCACCTTACCATTCATTCGTTCATTCATTTGTCGAACTGCTTTATCCTACTAGGACTGAAGTCTCAATGGCACAGTACACCCTGAACAGCTCACCAGTTCACAGTGCCAGCACACACACAACCATTCACACTCCCACATACACCTTGGGCCGATTTGGAACAGCCAGTTAGCCTAATGTGCATGTCTTTTAAACGGTGGGAGGAAACCTGAGTACTCTGAGGAAACCATGTAAACACAGGGAGAACGTGCAAACTCCACACAGAAATGCCCTTGCTGAGTCTGGGACTCAAATCCAGGACCTTCTTGCTGTGAGGCGAACGTGCTATCCACTACGCCACTGTGCTGCCTTCACCCAACAAGCTTTACCTTGAATGCCAGTTTTACCATCAGAGTAATCTGATTGTATGTGGTGAAAAGTGTTTTGGAAGCTGCCAAATTAAATTTGCTCTATTCGGAAGAGGAAGAGAAGGAGCCGTAATACATGCTAACAGGCGCTGATGTGTCATCAAGAGTAGGATGGATGGCCGAAGAACAGCCTTGGCGTAGCTCCTACCTGTCTGATCCCTGCTGGCAGCCCTCCAACAGTTTAACCGTCCATCAGCCTGTGGTTCCAGTGACTGGCTGGCCTCAGCCATCACTCCTGGGGGCACACACACACACACATATCCATATGAGAGTTAGTAAGAGAAAACACAAGAACTGGGTAAGTATAGTTACTGAACTTCTACTGCATTAAGCACCACTCTTTTTGGCAAGAGATGCAAAGCTTGAAGGGCATGCAAAAACCACACATCCACACCAGTAATTCCAGCCGGAAAGAACACGGCTCAGCAAGCGGGAGCAAATTATACTTTTAAGCATCTTTCTTTGTTCCTTGTTTTGTCACATCCTGGAAAGAACTTGATTCGTCTCCTCTGCAACATGGCAGGAGAGGTTGCTGTCGCACCTGTTTTCTGGCAGGGAGAAGGCTTGGGCTTAGGGTTATTTTATAATGAGTAGAGGCAACGCTCACAGGGACTGTCAGATGTACTGCAGCCCACCAGCAAGATCTGCCGGAAAAAAGCGAGAGGGAGAGGGAGAGAGAGAGAGAAGCAGGTAGGAGAGTGATAAGAGACAGAGGGGAAGAGAGGAAAGCAGCAGATGAGGAGAGACAGGAGGGAGGATGACAGTGCCAGGAGCCAGCTGCTGCACGATCTGTGCTCTTTTACAGCATTGCATGATGGGAGATGAGCTGACATGGGCTATGAGGTCACTCTGAGATGGCTGGATTGGATTGATTTAATAGTAGTGTCTCTCCGTTACCTTGCTGCATACCAAAACAGCAGGCATAACAAACTGGGTGGGATATATATGCACATTGCTAAATACAGACACGTACAGAAACGGGGAAAAAAAGAGAAAGGTAAACAGAGAAGAGGTAGCGCCATTTGGATGGCGGGTTGTGCAATCACCTTGTAAAGTGTATTTTATGGCCCATTGTTTATGGGCAATTATGAAGGCAGGTGTATGCACACACATTCGGTTTGAAGCCTGCATCGGTTTCGGGTGTTGAGAACAAAGACGCTTAATATCCATCTGCATGTATTAATAAGTGTCTAAAGAGGTAGTGTGTGTATGTGTGCAAGACAATGGGTGAGTTATTCAGTGCCATATTCTGCATCCTACGCCTGTGCATCAGCATCCTGCAGTTGTCTTCAGCTTCCTAATGCCTCATGCAAAGGCCCTGACGCACTCCCGACCCACTTATACACATCTGGGTCATCTCTCATGTACTGTTTTTCACACACATACACACTATGTATATATATATATATATATATATATTCTTTCTATCCCATTTCACATCTTACAGTAAGAGGTATACTGCATGCAAGCACTCTTATAACCTTAACATTTTCTTTGCACTTTCCTTTTTTTTTCAGAGTGCCTCTGGGCGGCATTTGCCCAAGAGGACTTTAAATGCGATCAAAGAAGAGATTAGAAGAGCACCACAGAAGGTATTTAAAAACAAAGGCCGTTGTTGTTGCGCCATGGTGTCCTAGCGTGAGAGTCCGTGCTGGTAGAGTGCTCGGATTCAGCTCAGCCCTTAAACGCACTCAGAGGCTTAGCAGGGCACAGGGGAAATGATTAAAAAGCTTCAGCATTTTTTAGCCGCTTCCAAAAATAAGTCAGCTTTGATGTGTGTTTGTGTTGTGTTGAAGGCAAGACCAATGTTGTTGGTGGGGTTTTTTTTTTTCTTTCTTTTTTCTAGCCCCAAGTGGTACAAGAGAATACAGGTAAATGACACAGTTGTCCTATGCTCTTCTGCCCAGGGCCTTGTGTATTCTTTTTTTTTTTCTGTACAATGACCCCTTGCAAAAGAAGAAATACAGAAAGAGGGAGAAAATGAGAGCGAATGTGAGTAGGAGACTAAAGCAGGGAAGGAGAGACTGTGTGGGTATGTGTGTAGCCCAGTTAGAGCCCATTTCTACAAGGGCCCCTGGCTAGAGTGTTCAAACAGCCATGATATTAAAATAAAAAGTGTGCAGGAGCGGTGGGGTTTGGAGCGATCCATAGTGAGGTATTGATCAAGGTTAGGGCTCATCCTGATCGTGCCGCTGGCTGGAGGGCATCTCACTCACACTTGGCTCACACACGCATACAGACACACACACACACTCTCTCTCTTTCTCTCTCTCTCTCTCTCTCACTTACAAATAGGTGTGTACGCTAAAAACGGGATTCCACATCTAAGCTAACAAGGAAGTCTCAGGGGCTCTGTAAAGGCTCTGAGGAGAACAAAAATTTGAGTAGATATTTTCTTTCTTTCCAACACACTTGGCTCACACACACACACACGCACACACACACACACACACGCACGCACGCACGCACGCACGCACACACACACACACACACACACAAACACACAAAAAGCCTAACTTCTTCTAAGATAGCAACAATGAAGAGCAGAATATGTGTTCAAAACATCACTGAACCTGGAATCTCTTCCATGCAAAACGACACCTATAGGAGAACTCATATCTATGCTCAATTTGCTCAATTTGGCAAACAGACATGCTAACTGTGACAGATATGAATCTCTCCCTCATACTACAGGAAGCTCTGGTGTGAGAAGTGAAGTTTTAAAGGACATATGGTACATTTATAAGCCCTTTCATAGACAGTGTGGGACTACTTATGTTTTCATGCGCTGCCTTTTAAAACATGTCTGCAGGTTTACTTATTGTAGTATAAAGCAGGACTGAACACATGCTGCTCTATGAGGAAACTATTACTGAACCTCCAGCAAGTGTTTTCTTTCCTACATAGTAATAATAGTACACATGATCTGACTGGTTGTTGAGCAGTCCAGAATTTCTCTGCACGATTGTTCAATAACTTTTTTCTCAGCCCACCAAAAAAAAGTCCAACAAATACACTTTAAATAAAGTCAATCTTTTCTCTTTTTTCACTCCACATGTAAAAAAAGTATCACAAGTTAAGAAAGAGAACAGAGCTGTGTTGTTGATGCAAGCATTGTTTTGGTACAGTGAGCACAGCCTAATTTCAAATGAAAATTGCACATGCAGCCAAAAGTAGGCATCAACTTTTATTTCTTTTGTTATTAGTTTTCTCTTTTTGGGGGGTTCACAATGTCCATATAATAAATAACATTTTAACCTTGTTAGTTCTGTCAGTACAGGGTAATTCCTGACATCAGCCACGGACTAGAATTTTACAGTACTGACCTCACACTCAGTTACTAGGTAATATAATTATACTGCATTCCACCTCGCTGTTAATAGTGTGAAGTGAAGCAAGGCCAAATACCCATACATGTTTATACTGACAAAAATGACCAACAGGAAGTTCAAATAAATAAAGACTCTTTTGATCAAGCACTTAGCCAGGCATTTAAAAAAATACACAAATAATCACTTGTTTATA
>JBCNYH010000027.1:30501747-30514408 GCA_039654325.1 Tandanus tandanus | reverse complement strand
CATCTCGGTACCTAATGGCAGTCAGGCTACCTCTGGCGAGCACATGGAGGGCTGTGCGGCCCCCCAAAGAAATGCCAACCCACTCCATTACTGACCCACTGCCAAACCGGTCATGCTGGAGAATGCTACCGGACAGATGTTGTGTCAAGCCAAAGCCAAATAGTATTTAACTTGGACATTGTTGTGGCTATTTATTGACCAATTTCAAAAGGATTGGCTACAGCGTTCTACTAACAATATGGGGAGTAGCAAATTATATATTGGTGTGTAATGGAGCAGAGCAATACTCTGTTACAGAAATAAAAAAACATTAAGAAAAAATAACATTGAGTAATTTGAATTTACATTATTATCACCAAAAATCACTAGCTCATGTTTGCTATTAAAAATAAAAAATGTTGGGTTGGAAGTTTGAATAAGTATATGTAATAGATTTATATTAGTATGTTTATTTGATATCCTGTGTCTGTAAAAAAAAATTGCAGGGATTTGAATATTTAAATAAGAACTGTCCCTATAGTAGATGGATAAAGGTGGAGATGTGCAGAGGGAGAGATAAGGCTATAAATGATCTCTTTAAAATGATTACGGGGACACAGCAGAAGCAGAAAATTGAGCTGTTCAAGAGTTACTGAAGCTACAGCATAGAATTTCAGTGAGAGAAGTAGTGTATGGCCAAAGTAGTTCCGGATTTGAAATGATAGTGGGTCAGAAACCCCAGCGGCGGGTCGCTGGCACCGTGCAGGG
This sequence comes from Tandanus tandanus, assembly GCA_039654325.1. Taxonomy (NCBI): domain Eukaryota; kingdom Metazoa; phylum Chordata; class Actinopteri; order Siluriformes; family Plotosidae; genus Tandanus; species Tandanus tandanus. The sequence continues at coordinate 30,513,661 of JBCNYH010000027.1, read as the reverse complement.
TCTTGATGAGATTCAGCAGGGCATGAGGAAGCTACATGCCCACCTACCTGCTGAGGGTTAAAAATAGCAGTGATGCCCCGGCCTCACAGATGTTCAGGGAAGGGCATCTCTCTATCAGGATCTCCAGTAGTTATACAGCTATGCTGCCGACATGGATACAGTTAGATTTTCTCTGGCATACAGTTAGATAACCTCAAGCTTAATAGAATGATGAGTGAGTAATATGAATGTAGTAAACAGAAATAAATAGCTTTTTATTTGAGTGCATAAAGTAAATTTTAGGTAGATACAGTATTTCTTATCAGGCCACTTTTCTTCTGTAAGAGAATTTTAAAGGCAACTATGCGTCCTTTCATAATTTCACTGCATTCCTTTTTTCAGTTTAAGCTTTTCCACTGAGTAACTCAGTTTATTGTATAAGGGGCATTGGGATTAGGATTCCTAAAAAAGTTACGGGGTGGGTGGTTTTTACATTCATGTGGACAGGGGCAGGCAGTCGTCTCTAAAGATCAGCAAACAAAGGAAGTTATTTCTATGGGAGTCCACTAAGGGAGGGTTCTGACATGGTGTTGCGTGACATGTTTATAGCATTCATTCAATCATCTTCAATAAATACATCCTAACAGGGCCACTTTGGTTGGAGTCAGGGTTAGTAGAAGAATTTTGAGAAACACCGATTTAAATGTTAGTTTATATCAATTTATATTTTGGTAAATAGAACAAAAGTTCACTAAACCTTCCCACATGTACTTTTGATTTCAAACTTTAGTAACTGGTAACATTTATTAAAAAAAAAAACTGTTGGTGTAATGTTGATTCCCTAATTTATGGTCTTTTCAGTACCCAGCAGAAGCTCCAGAATGCTCTGCAGACCTACCTGTCCCACTGCTTATTTCGTGGACCCCACAGGTACAATGTTTTGGTCATATCCTTGATTCTTACAGTTTTCATTTGATGTTTAAGGCATTGGCACTGCAGTTTATCCACACCCCTCTGGATTTTGTTAATTTTTTTTCCCTTGGCTTTTTTTTACTCAACAATGCAATCACAATGGTGCTAATTATCAGAGTTGGCAGGTGAAGACATGTTTGTGTTGTTGATGAAAGGTGTTTTTGTACAACAGCGTTCCTTTTTTCTTGGGGTTTACAGTTCTCAGAGGCTTCGGGTTTGCCAGGTGAACTGAAGGACAGTGATGAGATGGTATTATAAAGGGAAAAACACTAATAAGACACAACTATTAAGTCTCTAAAAGTAGTGTAGTTTGCAAGCCTGTGCATAAAACTAAGGAATAATTAGATCCTAGTTATATGTCATGATCAGGCTGCAGTGAAGTGTAATGTAGTGTTGAAGGTGAGAGAGCTTGCTAGCTGGATCGTCCTGTTCCATGTGCAGCATAGCAGTGGTACACAGCTTTCTGATGGTGAAGGCCAGCTCAGCACCTTCTGCTTCCTGCTGCCCTGCTGTGTTTCTGATGTCTTGATGAATCTTCTCTGTTCTGAGAAAAATCTGCCCCCTACCCTTCTAGCTGATTTAAATTAATAATTATACTGCACGTCACTGCGAGGGCATAATGCCTGCTTGTGTATGATAGATATGCAGTCCTGATAAGAGGCTTTTGCTCTTCTGTGTATATCAGCACATGCAGAAGTGCAGGTGTGGCTCTGCAGGAACACAGCTCAGTCAGTCACCCAGCCAGCGTCCTGGGGACTCGTTCATCAAACTCATCAAGCCTGATTGCACATGAAATGTGCCATAATTGTGCATCTTGTAATAAAGGCTGATCTTAATAGTGAAGCTTGTGATATCACACTTTTCCTTTTCTATTCATCTATTGCACCATTGGGTTAAATATGGAAAATATTAAATGGTCTTCTTAGATAAAAGTTGTTTACTCTTTGCTAAATTATTTTTAAATGCTCACATCCAGCACAGCCCAGAGGTAAAAGATTCACTGAGGTACAAATAAAAGGACTAAGGAAGGGAAATATACCCAAGCTGTGACGCATAAAAGAACTTAATTGGCCACTACTACAAACATGAAGATTGACAAGATTACATAATTACCATGTGGATTTGCTTCTATCTGTAAACTTTAATCATCAAACCCTGTGCTGACTGCTTTAAAAAAAAAAAACACACACACACACACACACACACACACACACACACCATTACGATTGCTATGGAATAATTTAAAATTTGTTTCCTGTCATGGCTCTTCAGCGATAAGCCTCCATCTTCCAGTCTCACTTGACATGCTTTTCTGTATGTGATTTAGTATCTTGAATTCTTCACATTTCTTTGCCTCTAACACAGTCATTTTATTCAGTTATCTCTGTGGAAACTAGAGTATGAAAACATTTAAACCAGTGACATCTGTGGGGGTAAGGTGTTTTTGGTTTTTCTCCCCACAACTTAAAAATAAACATTAAACACTATTTGCATTAACTTCAGGTCATGGGTCTTTTAAATAAATTTGGTTCATTCACAAGGAGAAGTCTTAGTTTTCGCAAAACTGAAGCACTCTCACATCTAACAGCTTCTCTGCATTCTTACTTCACTCCTCCATACTCTTCACAGCACCTCGCATACATTTTTAATGACCACTATTACTGCTGTACTCGCATCATATGGGAAAACTGCCAAATTGCAATAAGTTAACAGGATATACCTTTCAGTTTCATTTATTAAATGGAGCACTTTAAAAAAAGGTAATATAATTGCTGAAACAATTTTTACTACGTAGTAAAATGTTTTGCTAACTTGATGTAACTTAACGTAATTGTGATGTATTTTACATGATGAAAACAATTCAATTTGTTAAACAAATATTTTTATGAAGCAAAATGATCAGTGCATAATGTCTCTTTTTTTTTTTTTTAAATGAACTTTGTGTTTCTATATTGGTATTAAAAAAATCATTCAGAATATTTTCTCATTTCCGATTGCTCAAAAGCCATCAAATAATTATTCATTTTCTTCGATAAGCGAACTTATCCATCACTGGAGTTGAGTAAGTTGAAAATATTTTGAATGAATAATAAAATAACTATACAATTCGGATTTTGTATGATATGAAGAATTATTCAGATCTAAGTGAGTGTTATCAGCCTCAATCCAAATAACTCTCCATATCATACTGCTTCTCATTCTGTAAATGCTTATTATCCCCAGTGGATAATGCTTGAATCAAAATGGCAGACACTCACAGTTTGTGAAGGTCAATTGGAGTAAGCAGCGTGTTCATTATCTTGCTTAAAAATGAAAAAATAAACCATACAAATCACGTTTTAATTCGGTTCTTTTGTGTTTTCACATAGCATATACTACAACTGACACTGTTGGCTGCATAAAGCTTATCTCTGCTCAAAGCACAGAGATCATCTGAGGTCATCTGACCTGCCTCAGTGTCATGGTTAATATATGTAAATTATATATATATTTTTTTTCATCATGTTTCCGCAGATTATATGCTAAAAGTGGAGATATGCTTTTTCCATTTTTTTGACCCATAGATTTTGTTGAACGGATATGTTGTACAATTCCAGAGTGTAAAATAAGGAAGTTAGCACATATTGAAATTTTCCCTCTGGGCTGTTTAAGCTGGCCATAAACACAAGGTTTTTATTGCTATTTTTATTTAATTTTATTTATTTATATATTCATTCATTCATTTATTTTTTCATTCTTTGGGCACACTAAAGTCAAAAGGTGACCTAACAGAGCGGAGTACCCACAGAGGGCAGAAAGGGGGGAAAATGGTTATAATAATACAAAATAAGAGGAGGGAGCCAAACAGGCTGTCCAGTGCCCACGCTCAAAATGAAGTTTCATGGGGAGTTAGGGAAGTAGTTTCCTGAAGAACTGTGGAGTTTTTGCGATTGGGAATGTACTTTAGTGCTCCACTGGTATCCAGAATAAAAAAAAATAAAGGTCTGAAAATGAGTATAATATCTGACCTTTAAATAGAGTTAAAGAGACACTGTAAAGAAAGTTGGAGCTCATCTCTGCATTCATCATGATGTAAGCAATAAACCATTACAGTCTCATTTTACTGTGCTTTTCTTTTGCTTCTGTTCCCATATAGTATACACTAAAACAATTCTTAGTCTCAGGCTCAGGGACTATTCAGTGAAATTCACCTTGCCTTCAGTGTGTAACTATTGATCATGGTGTGTGCTTCATAAAACACAAGTTTGCAGAGTAGCAGGGGACAGTTTTGCCATGCTTAATACACACACTTCTGAATGACCAGGGTAGTGACCTTTCTAAATCTCTTCAAGCCAACTAAAAAAAAAGATGTGTTTTTTGCCAGAACCTCTGCTTCTGGTACTTTGCTCAAATTATCCAGTCTTTGATGAGGCCAGAAATCACATATTGTAAAAAGACCAAAAACAATTTAGTGTAGCTTTTGGTTTGGCACTATATTCAGTTCTCTATCATTAACTTGTATGAGAAAACTCATTAAGGGTTTTTAAGAAGGAGCATCATTTGGTTCCTGGATCATATTTATTTATTCACCTCATGCACATTCTCTTTCTAAGCATTTTTATGAATATGCATTGTTGACCATTATGAAGAGAGACTTAATTAGAATAGTTAACAGTGTGGAGAACTGGCTCACCCTATGAAGCATGGATCTTTGTGCCACTCTGCATTTTACGCTTATTTCCAGTCAGAATTCAATTACAAAGACATTTCATTTGGACCATATATTGATATAAAAGCATAACTGTAATCGCACAACTGGCATTAATTGGAACATAATTGCAGAGTTTTTGCACCTGTGCAATGTTAAATTGTGTGCACTCTGCTGGCACAGTGACCCATCATTTCTGGTTCGTTTTCTTTCAGTGTCAGGATGCTTTTCTTTTCTTGGTGGCTCACTCACATTAACATATTCCACCCTATGTTGTTTCTTCACCTGAAGCTACAACACACACAATTCATTTCTGTTAGACTGCACAAACTTTGTATTCTTCCCCTCCTTCCTGATCCAGTGCCCTTATTCATATTTTATACTCTTTATAAAAATTATATAATCTTTTTCTCATTATGTGTGTATATGGAGGTAGGGTGGTTTAATCTGTCTTGCTCAATATGAAGTCAGTGAGCTATCAATTTGTTTTGTTGTGGCCAATTACAGGCATTGGGGTTGGTGTTCAATTTCTGTCCCTTCAACTTAACATGTATAGAAATGTATGAGAGAATCAAGCACATAATCAACAGCAGCTCAAATACTCAAATTATATAACAAAAGAGAAGGAAGTGCAGGAAATCATATCCCTAAATATGCCTGTACTTCTCCCTAAAATTTTTGTAAATTGCTGCTTTATGTGGTCAGAGGTATTACAAGAGAGCCAAATGAGACAAGGGTGATTTAACATGTACCCTCTTCTTAGGTTTATACTTAAGTCAGTATGCGTTTGTGCTTGGTGTTTAAATGTTCTTTGTTCAAGTTCTGCTACATATTTCTTTGTGTGATTTATGTCACAAACATCATTTCAGTCCAGGTGTTACATGCTTAGGTGTAGTAAAATTATATGTTAAGATAGATCCATGCACAGTTTCATTTATTTATTTAACTTGGTATTTATCTTGGTGTCTCAGTGTTCTATGTAGTAAATTCTAAATATTATGAATTATAAAATATGCACAGAATCCATAAACATGAACAAATGTTACCTAAATGTTGGATTTATATTGTGTGTAGGCATTTTGTATTTTAGAAACTTGATACATCATGAACGAGTAACAGATATAGTTCTACAGCCTCAAAAGACTACACCTCCAAAAACTTTTAGTAAAGTATTCATTCAGACACCACAAATGACTGACGATCGAACATTTCTTATGAAGGACTTGTTGGTTCTGTAGTAAGATGTTGCAACATTGCAGGTCAGTTTTGGCCCATTCCTCGAGGCAAATCATCTTCAATTTCCCAGGTTACAGTGGTCTCTCTGATGAACTCTCAATTTCAAAATCCTCCATCAATAAACGTGGCACCTTCACCTTTAGAGTTATTTTGGCTATATGTTTTTGGTTGTTGTCTTGTTGAAACTTCCCTGCTCTCCACATTCAGTTTCTTGGCCAATGAGACTAAAATCTCCTGTAGTATGCCCTGACACTTTGCTCCATTATGTTACCTTCCATGATATGTAATGCCCCAGTACTGTTTGCAGAGAAGCAGCCCCACATCGTGCTCCCACCTCCATACTTCACTGCTGCACGGTGATCTTGGGATCATGCACACAACCCTTCCTTCTCCAAACATGACAAGCTGAACCATTGCCAGAGAGTTCTATTTTTGCTTTATCCTTTGTTTTGAAAGAGTTCTGATTTTTCTAAATGCTTGTGCGCAAATTTCAGATGCACATCTCTGTGCTTCTTTTTATATCAGAAAGGATTAGAACGGTGTAGAAAGGAAGACTGCAGTGCAGTGCATGGCCTATTGTTCTCTCTAACTATTTTTCCTGTTGCATTCTGGTTGTCCTGCAACTCTTTAGAGACTTTACTGTTGGGGAGGAACAGTAAAGTCTCTCTAAAGAGTTGCAGAGTTGCCCCCCCCAAAAAAAATTATTATTATTATTAATATTATTATTATTTATTTTTATAAACATGTTTTATTGTATGTATTTCTAAGTACGAAGTCAAAAGACATTTGTGCTTAAACATGAAGTGGGCTGGATGTATATTACTTAGTAAACCAAATTTATTATGGAGGTTGAGACAGCTTGATAAGAACAATTTTAGGAAGCAACGTCATATACTTGACAGTGAGCGAGTACATGTGTTGCATACATTAAAATAATAGAACAGTTTATCTAGGATCTTTGTGTATTACCACTCAACTTGAATAGTGTGGCTCTATTACAAAGATAAACCAGTGGCCTTATTTTTTTTGCACAGAGGATCTGGTGTCCAGACCAAAGCTCTCTGTGGGTTAAGATTAAAGACTGTGCACAGGAATTATGATTCTTAGAGCAGATCGCCACGCTCAACCTGCGTTTACTCACACTGACAGCTCAGAGTGAAGCACGGCCAACCACCATCAGCTATCACTCAACGACTATGATTTATGAGCTGCCGTCCTTAAACTGTAACTTCTGCCTCACAGCTGAGCAATCTCCACAGGAACAAGAGCCCCTAATGTGTTAGTATATGTTAGAATACAGAAGAATGTAACACAACCTTAAATGTGCTGTTTGTGGTGTGAAGTGTTCAAAAGCTATTGGTGTTTTTTTTTGTTTTGTTTTGTTTGCTAATGCATGGGAAATATGTTCTTACCTTCTCAGGCAGTATTTTTATTGCTGGGTTTCTCATTTTCTTCTCTCATCAGTCTTGATGGGTTGATGGAAAGCCAGAGTGACTTCAGGAGCATGTTTCTTTCTAAATTTGATAGCTGTTCCTGGCTAAAGTGTTCTTCTAAAGTTTGTTCCCAAACCCAGACCTTGGCTTATATTTTTGTTTGAAATTTTAGTACTGTAAATGTATTAGCAAAAGACAAATGCATGGTTCACCTTTAGAATTCTACTAAAAATCAGCTTGCTATATAAAACTTTGTAGAATGTAGCATGCTTAACGGCTGCAAGTGACATGACTTTTGAGGATGTAATTAGCTGTTTGTGTTGTAATATACTCAGTATTACAAAGTGCCGTTAAAATATATATATATATTAGAATAATCAATTCTAAGTACTCCCCCAGTGCAGCTAACTGGGTTATCAAATGCCGGCCATGTCTCTCACTGTCTGTGGTGAAAGGCATGTAAAAGAACCATTGCTGATTTTCATCAAGAGTAGGCTGCATTGCCGTCAGCGTGTTTCTGCCTTGTGATGGCCTGGTGAGCTGTCCAGGGTGTACTCTGCCCTCGTCCAGAGTCGGTTGAGATGGGCGCCAGCCTCCCCGCGACCCTAATTAGGATTAAGCGGTTCAGAAAATGAATGATGAATTCTAAGTACCAACTGAGAAAATTTAGCTTTAACTTTAGTTATTAAAGTGTCAATGCAGTTAAATAGCCTACAGTGTGGTTAGCAACACTATGGGCAAAAAAAACCAACTTTCAAATTCTTAAAAATAAAAAATATATAGTATTACTATAAAATAGTCCAATTCATATTTTGTTGCTTTTCATGAAGATCTAGTTAGCACGAAGGTAGCTGATTAGCTGAAGGCCTGTAGTTCATTAAAATTGGTTTTGTGGGGGAAAGTGTCTAATTTTTGAAAATAAAAAAATATATGTTTTCATCATCAAAGGAGTCATGACCACAACCTAGTAGTAGATTAGCCAATCAGAGCCCAGAATTGCTAATATGTAGTGACCTAGGATAGAATAATGTCTATTAATTCCTAGATAACGATCTGATTGTGTCTTCCCCATGTAGAATATACTCATTGTATTTATCCAGCGATCAAACTGAAGGCAAGCAGAGAATCATATGATAACCTATAACTACAGACAGATGGACAGACTGATCCTCCACCTCCACTCTCTCCCACTTTGTTGGCATCTGTGTAAGGGAAAAGTGTTTCCTTGTTGTGTTATTTCATTTGTGCTTCTTCTTGGGTGATCTACAGAAAAAATATCTTCAACATGATTGTGTCTGTTTATTAATTTATTGTAAATGGTGCAGAGATTTCACTGAGGGGAATTTATACCGAGATTTATTTTCCAACACATTTAAGTTTCATATTTCGTTTTTGACACTGCACGGCTTTAACAGCTTTAACTTTCCACTTGTGTATACACTCAATAAATTGAGGTTTGAGTTGTAGCTGTGATGCGTATGGTCAGGAACATCTTTTGTTCTGATCCAATTTTCAGTGCTGAATGTGGCTGTTTTGTGATGGAGGCTGTAATACATGCAAGCATGATTGTCAGTTTAACATATGGAGCAGTGTATTTGATTACATAATAAATGTAAATATCCCATCCTCTGTTACACACAGAGCAATTTAACCCACATGCATAGCCAGTTCCTGCTGATTGTGGAGGCTTTGGCTGAATTCTGGGCAGTGATGGATGAGATAGATGAGCACACCTGGGTGCTGGAACCTGAAAAGCCGAGCCGAGCAGACACGATGAGAAGGATTGCTATTGGTACACTCCTGCTATTCTCATTGTTTGTGCTTTAATAAACCTGTACCATATTAATGCAACTGACCTCAACCTTATCATGCCTAGGAAACAACGTCTCCATTAAGGTTGAGATCGACCCCAGGCACCCAAAGATGTTGCCAGAATGCTGCCTGGTGGGAGCTGAGCATGGTGGGTATTTTTAATATCTGCAAATCTCTCCAACCTAAATTTGCACATCCAAGTAAAATGACCTGCTTGTTCTTGAATGGCATTTCACATATGAAAAGTCCATATCCATCAGTTTCATTTATCACTTTGCTTTTCCAATTACCTCTCTTTGAAAGCGTACATCCCAGGAAGGTTTTATTACATTTAACACACGATTGCTATAACAGGATTGGCTGGCAAGCTACAACATGTAATGTCCTTCTAGATTTAGAGAGAGATTTTTTCCAGAATGGAGGTCAGTTTGCACTATTTAAGCCTCTGTGATTGTTTCTTTAAATCCAAGGTCATGCTTGGCTGACAGTGGCTCACAGAACATATTGTTGGTTGCCTAGCAATGTTATTCATTGATATTAAATCCACACTCCGATAGTCAAGACAGTGGCAGACGCGGACCCTCCGAGCGAGGGGTCAGACAGAAATATTGCTTTTTGCATTTACAAACGACAAACAGAGCGAGCGACTCACATTCCTCTCAGATTGATCTCTCAGGGTGGAGCAGCCATGATGAGCACGTTTTATGTGAATTATTTTAATATTTCCCTCCCTGTCAGAATGTTTGTCACAGTAGGAAGTGTGGCTCTACTGTGGCATTTCTAAGAGCGAGAAGAGATTAGTGGTAAGAAATGGCATGGCTGTGCATTGTCTGTCAGTGCGCTACAATCAGGTTGACGGGTATTGAATGAAAGATGAGGTGCAGTTAATTGAAACTGCTCTGGTATACTACAAAGCGAGCCCTCTCATATAGAACATTCCCTCGGGCTTGTTTTGCTATTCCGTTTTAGTGGGACATTTTTTTATCATTTCAAGCTCATTTCTGTACAGTACACAAATATTTAGTATTAAATTAAAATAGCTGTATGACACAAGTAAGTGTTATTATTTTGCAGCGGTAACCCTCCTGAGGAGCAAACTGAACGCTAACATGCATCTGTGGTAAGGAGACAATAATGAATTGCTTCTTTGTTCTGATCTCCACAGACATTACACTTCCACATCCATGTTTTTATATTTTCAAGTTTCATGAGTGACTATAGGTCTTCCGTTCTCTCAGGAACCCCGACTGCAGCGTCCTACAGAACATGAAGGATGTTATGGAGATAGAATTCCCGTCACCTGCCACCCACGAAAAATCTGTACGTTGCATTTTCATGTCACACCGCCACTTATAATTAGTCACGCATCTCAGCAACATTTGGGGTTTGCAATTTTATTTATTTATTTTATTTTATTGTATTTATTTATTTATTTTGGTAGAGGTGGATACCGAATTCCTTTAATTGGGTTGTTTACAGATAAGATCATTACAATAACAAAGGTGGCAGAATCCTCAGCACTGTCAAGAGCTGTTTAATCATAGATTCACAAATTATCTTTCCCCCCCTACCTCAGCGTGTGTGACTGCTGGTGGGTTGAAAGGGCGCCGTGTTTATTCACAGTCTGCACCACTGATTAATGCTTGGCCATCATTAACATTCGCAAGAGTGAAAAGTTTACTTGACCAGATGTTTAAATTTTACCTGCCATCCTTTTAATGGATTGCTTGGGGGGGAAAAACTCTAATTATCGGAAAAGCAATATGCAAACACAAAGTGTAGAGTGGAGAGGAGTAGAGGAGAACAGAAAAAAGAGGGGGAATAAGGGGAAGATGTATGAAAGCTCTCCAGACTCAGTTTGGCGTCTTGCAAAAGAGGAGGATTCTGTGAAGTGGAGGTCAAGTATACACAGGGTTGATAAGCCCACCTGAGTCTTCTCACCCTAGTGGAAACAAATATGAACCTCCATGCATTACAGCCTCTTAGCCAATAGGGGAAGAGGGACGAGGGGGAGGGGGATAAGTAGATGCAGATTTGTGATAGGTGGTATGAAAAAAAATCATCATGCCCAGAACAATTATGAGCAAGAAACAAAGATTTTTAGATGGCGTTCTGTTCAGCAATATAGCTGACTTTGAATTCCTTCTTAATTAGATAAGATAATCCTTTATTAATCCCAGAACAGTGAAATTTACAGCATGGACCTAAATCATCACTAACCAATCTGATTGTGTTTTTTTTTATGTCAGAGTTTTAGTGTGGAGTGCGGCATCTGTTATTCATATCGACTGGACTCTGCCATTCCAGATCAGGTGTGCAACGATCCACGCTGCGGGCAGCCTTTTCATCAGGCCTGTCTCTATGAGGTGAATACACTGTGATTTATCACTCATACACCCTTTTAATCTCTCATTACTCATCACACCATTACTAATGAGCACGAATGATTAGGACGTGCTTGCTTCTTTCTCACGTTATCGACTGAATTCACATTATTGTCATCTCAGTGGCTGAGAGGTTTGCCCACCAGTCGCCAGAGCTTCAACCTTGTGTTTGGAGAATGTCCTTACTGCAGCAAGGTATTGGTGCCATATTATTTCAACTCCCTGTTATTCACAACGCTGCCTTTTAAAGCAAATTTAGTTATAACACTTGTGTTCTGCTTGGGTCAAAATGACCGTTTAAATTTTTATTTTATTTTATTATTATTATTTTTTAATAAACCTATACATGGTCAGGATCTCTATTTATTTGTTTGTTTGTTTTTGATATGTATCTTTTATATATATATATA
>JBCNYH010000027.1:30454504-30473025 GCA_039654325.1 Tandanus tandanus | reverse complement strand
CTCTCTCTCTCTCTCTCTCTCTCTCTCTCTCTCTCTCTCTCTCTCCATCTCTCTCTCTCTCTCTCTCTCTCTCTCTCCATCTCTCTCTCTCACACACACGCATTTTTGAACTCTTCCTGGCCATTTTTTACATTTTTCATGATGGATCGAACTAAAAGAAAACACACACAAAAAACAAAAAATACTTCAACTAATACTCAGATTCATCACACTACACTATCCGGGTGTGTTTACAATTTTTTATTTTTTTTTTAAATATCTTTCTTTCCAAGTATCTACCTGAATGCTAAAATCAGTTTTGTATTCATGACAGATCCTTAGGGAAAAAAATCAATCTCAATCAAAGCAGCTAAGTTTATCATAAATTATCATGAAAAGGGTTTCCACTGAGTAGATGCTTAATTACAATCTCATTTGAATAATTTTGCATATTAATGAGCACAGGATGAAAATCATTTTTGGAGTTCTAACTTAAGCTTGGAAACCCACAGAGATAATAGCAGCCCTTTCAAACTTATGTGATCTTATTACCAGAAGGAAGTACTGCCGGCTCTCCCTGTACACAGCCGTGTTATAACTTCATTAATGGACTTGTATCTCTGACATTAATAAACTATAACCAAATTAAAGCCCCAGCTAGGCTCAACTTTGACCACATGTATAGCTGCATCCTGAATAAAGCTCAGTGTGATATCTAAACCTCATAGCTCAAGAGAATTAGATGAAAAGTCAGAAGGTAACCAATTTTTAGTTATTTGTTTCCAGAGCAATAGAGTGTGTTTACGTAATTACTTTTAACTTCTCTCATGTTGTGTAGGGTTCAGACATGTATATTGGATTTTATGTATCATAATTTGCATATTACAGCAAGTCTAAGCTTGGGTTTTGTGTCTTTGTATACAAAACAATTAACATAATGTACTAGAAGACCTGCGGTGCAAAGCGAAAGACCACTTGTCCGAATAGCTGTTTTGTTTTGTTTTTTGTGTTTTAACTCAATATGTACTATATATGTATATGTGAAGTAGAAAGGCAGAAATGGGAAAAGTGAAGCAACAGCAGAGACTAGTGGTGAGATCAGAGCTAAGTGCTAGAGTTCATTCATTCTTTCCTCCAGCACATCTATGTCCTCCTTGTTTTAAGCCTTGACCTTTCTGACTGTTTGCTCAATTATGAAGGCTACAATAATGTTAGATTAAGTGTTCGAAGGAATTGTTTAGGGAGTTATAAAGGAATTTTCTATATTAATGAAAGACTGTTGAGTCTAAATCCCCACAATACAGTTCTTTAATGCACTGTACTGGCTTGTGACCGTGTGATGAAATATATTTAGCACTGTAATACTGAGGTAAATCTTTTTACGTTTATCTCTGAGTTAATGATTGTGTATAACCGCAGTGCTACTTTAGAATATTATTATTAAAATTAAAATGCACTGATAGTTTTCAGCCAAAATAGTGGACACATTGTACACCATATTATGGACAGTCGGTTTATTAATAAATGCTTTTTTTTTCATGTTCCAGCAGCATTGACGTAAAAATGAACATTATGGTCAGTCTTTCTAAATTAAGTCTGGTTAAAACAATTAAAGAGTGCTTTTACAAGATGCTATCTCTTGTGGCTGGTTGAAATTTTTTTAACTATAATCTGTTCATACTGATCCCAAGGTCAAGGGTTCAAGCGCCACTATCAACGGGATGTCACTGCTGTCTCTGCAGTGCGGCTAACTGGGTTATAAAAGGCCGGCCATGTCTCTCACTGTCTATGGTGAAAGGCATGTAAAAGATCGATTGCTGATTTTCGTCAAGAGTAGGCTGCATAGCCGTCAGCGTGTTTCTGCCCTGCGATGGCCTGGCAAGCTGTCCAGGGTGTACTCTGCCCTCGCCCAGAGTGGGCTGAGATGGGCACCAGCCTCCGCGCGACTTTAATTAGGATTAAGCAGTTCAGAAAATGAATGAATGAATATAATCTGTTTACAGAAGACAGAGAGCACTCAGCAGTCTTGTCAGTTACTCTGTCATTATATATATTTAAACCGACAGTGATAACTTGGTGTCTAAGACAATAATGTGTTTACAAGTAGCCCAAATTTTCACTTCTCTAAAAACTTTTTATTATATAGTTATAACTTGACATAATCGAATCTCTCCTTGCTCTTTTTTCCCTTCTCTCTGTCCGTTTAAGCAAACACACAAGAGAAAGTAAGGCTTTAATTAGAGTTGTGTCATTAAAATATCCTCTTTTTTTCAGAGGGGAGTAGGGGGAATCTTGTGGATGGTTGGCTGGGTATTAACAAGTTCATAGATCTTATTACTTCCCCCCTCCATCGCATGCTGTCAGCTCCTAGGGATATGATATCCGATGGCTGAGCTCACATTTACAACAAGTTCATTACGGTGCGGCGGCGGCTCTGGCTGCTTGGACCCAGCTGGTTGGAGGGGTCTATGTTTTAATTAGTGCTGAGGGTGTGCATATTAATTACAACATGAATGATATTTACTGTACCTAAGGAACACAGGACGGGCTAAAGACACTGGCAAGCCTTAGCTAATAAAGCAAGCCATGCTAATGAGCAAAGAGAAGCCATAAAAATAGACGCCGGTGAGATAATTCATAAAGTTTATTGATCTCTGAGTAAAGACGTTAAGCTCCGATTAAGGCCACAAAAGTAGAGGCATCACACTTTATCAAATAAATAAGCCGTGTGGAGAAATGTGAGCTCAGAGACAGATTGTCATTAAGTAGGTCACGTGACTGCTCGCCTCCAGAGAATGGGCACATACGTTCACGCAATAAAATAATAAAGAGAGGGTGAGCCAGAGGAAATGAGAGAGAGAACGTCTGGAATAAATTCACTGAAAGCCAAACTCTTGGTGTTTTGACTGAGGGAAGACATAATGATTTATCTTTGTGGATTATGCATAGCAATAAGTCTACACTCTCCATAATAGTGCAGGGTCATGTGTTCTAGATTCACAGCTAAGCACTTGGTGTTTTTCTTACCAAGAGGTTATTAATTTTCGATTGAACATGCATGACTTGTATCCACCTTGTGCCACATTTGTGGCATCCTGACATTGTTCTGATGTGATCAATCACCACAGGGGCTTCATATGAAATAAGAGTAAAAAATTTACAAGATACTGTTTTCTGGTGTGAAATGTAACACTTCGCCCATGTCAGACTTCAGAGCTTGGAATACTCATAAGGAAAACCTTGGGGCTGATTTTACGGATTGACAAAAAAGCAGCTGAAACAGATGCCATGTTAAATGGGGAGTGTGTGTAGGGCACACTTAAGCAGTTTGTGTGAGTGGGATTGCACTGGCAGCTCTCCAAATGAAGACTGTATTGCACACACCAGGGAGAGAGGAGGGAGCGAGAGGGTGCTAGATGCTTCATCTTGAGTCATGTCTGGTATTAAGGCAACACACTTAAAACAGCAATTTGTTTCCCTTGCATCCAATAAACAGCTCATTCCTTTTTCAATCAATCACCTCAAGCAGAAAGATTAAAAGTAGGGGGAAGAGACTCCAGGCTGCAGGTTGGTGTGTAAAATCTGCGCTGGATCCTGAAGGCAGTCTGCATTGCCCTCTCATAAAACAATAACAACAGAGCTGGAATTTACTCATTTTCACAGAGCTTGCTTTATTACTGCAGCAGTTATGAAGGGTTTCACAAAACATATAAAAATAGCATCATTTGAAAATCCCTTAAGTAAAGTAGTCCACTGAACTGCATGAGTAAATATTTGTGGCGATATGAAGTCCTGATACAATCTTGTGTACATTGTGTGTGGAATTATTACTGATCAGAGCAGTGCCTCAGTATTGATCATTTAGGAACTTTTTTAAGCATTTACAAATGTGGATCTGTGCTAAGTGATGATTTTTAGAAAACACAAAAGTGCTATTTAAACCTGAAAACACTGGAATGAGGAATGTGTTTATAGTGCAGGTTTAGTGAATATCTGCTGCTTTAGGCTTTAATCAGAAGTAAAATTTGCCTGTTACCTATCCTCCTTATGCCTTGTGGCACATCAGGCATTGGTGTATTTTGGGTGCGTCCAGCTGACTTTGGTTCCTGCGCATCACTGAGCATCATCTATGAGGTACTGCGATGGAAACCCCTCAAGCTGGTGCATTTGCTCCGCTTTTGGTTTCTGTAATTACATTGTTTTTCCGAGAGAGGGTAATCAGCCCTCAGCCCAACTCCCAACCTGGAGGGCCAGCGGGATATCTCTTCATCTGGCCCCTACCCTTCGACCTGTCTGGCATGGGTGGCCTTACCATAAGTCCAAGACTTCAGCCGGCCTAGCTCTAGGGGTCAGTGGGACCACGAGTAAGGTGGTGATCCCAATCAAGACAGAGAGGTAAAAATATGTTAACAAGAGACTAACTTGCTGCTTTGATTTCCATGGCCAACATTTGCATGCACTTCTCTCTCTTATTCTAGAGCTTTTATTCAACAGGTAGAATAAACTTAGGTTACCAGTTGCCAACTCTAACATGATTAAATTCCAGAGCTGTGCCTTTTTCTACATATTAGTTGTTAGGTTCTACAATTTATGAGAGTATGGGGCATTATATTTTTTAGGAATCTCAGATAGTGATGATGAAGAGGAAAAGTGTAACCTACCTTTAAACTTATGTTAGGATTCAGGTGTAATGGCATATACATGAGCCCTGCAACATGGGGCCTCCATGGTTTGTACTTTTTCATCCAGCACGTCCCACAGATTGGGAATTTGGAGGTCAGTTTCCCTCAAACAATTCCTGAACATTTTTTTTGCACTACAAAATGGTGTATTTTCCTGCCGAAAGTGTCTAGTGCCATTAGAGAACACCGTTGCCATAAAGGGGTGTATGCACCTCAGTGAGCCCTAGGTGCACATGAATCTGTTCCTATACTACATATCAAAGTACAATCCACATGATTTCTAGGACCCAAGGCTTCACACTGCTTCTGGTGGCTTGCCTTTCTTCATATAGACCATACTGTTGCCATCTCTCTCTCCCATGATGTTGGGAAAATGTAATCAGATTGGTCCACCTTCTACCATTGCTCCATGGTCCAGTATTGATGCTCATGTACCCTTTGTAGGCACTTTTAGTATTGGACTGGGGTCAAGCATGTGTCTGTAGCTACGCAGACTCATATACGATAATCTGCAATGTATTGTGTGTTCTGACACCTTTCTGTCATAGCATTACCCTTTTCAGCAATTTGTTCTTCTTTGGGATCAGCTCAGAGGTGCTAGCTTTCACCAACCCTGCACGTCCCTGAGCCCTCCACTGTAAAATTTTGCTGTAAATTTAGCAGTAGTTTATTGTAATTTCTTACAGTAACTTACTGTAGACACTTTATACAGTATTCATCTGATACCTGATACTTATACAGATTCTGTATTTGAATTTTACAGTAAGCTAATCCTTACTGTAAATATTACTGCGATTTACTGGCACCTCTGCTGCCAGTAAAATACTGTAATTTTACAGCAAATTTTTTAAAGTGTAAAGTTTTCAGTTTATGGCTACATTTAAAGCTGTAGGGCAGTGGTGACTTAGCGGTTTAGGCGATGGGTTACTCATCCGAAGGTCAGCTGTTTAATCCCACTATCACCAGCCAAATGCTGTAAATGTACTGTTGCCAAGTTTGCAGTAAAATATCCATTAACATTAAAAATACAGTAACTTATTGTTGCATTATTTACGGTAAGCTGTTTCATACTGTGAAAATTACAGCAATTTATCGTAGCATATATATTTACAGTAAAGAATTTCTTACCGTAAAACTTCTGCTGCCAGTGAATTACTTTAATTTTTACTGTGTAGATGCACATGAATCTGTTCCTGGTTCACTGTTTGTCCTTCCGTGTACCACTCTTGGTGGGTAATAAACCACTGCATACCAGGAAAACCCCACAAGAATTGTGGTTTTGGAGATGCTCTGACCCAGTTGAATAGCTGTAATTACTTGGCCCTTGTCAGAGACACTCATATCTTTCCACTTGCCCATTTTCCAGCTTCCAACACATCAACTTCGAGAACTGAGTGTTCACTTGCTGCCTAATACACCCCTAATACTGCCAACCAAAAAATAAGGCCCTGTGCCAAAATCAACAATTTCAAGCTTGACTGAAGTTTGCAGCTGACCACACTGACAGTGAAAAATCCTTCTGAAGATATATTTGGCCACAATAACCAGACATATGTAAAGAAATGAAGATGAGCCATTCAACCTCAAGAACTCTCTACCAACAGTGAAGCATGGTTGGGTAGCATCATGCTCTGGGCCTCTTTTGCTGACAGTAGATATTATGCATTGCACAATGTGAATGGAAAAATGAAGAAGCAGGAATGCCTATTCTTCAGCATAGTCTGAAATCATCAGATACTTGAACAAAATTAGGTGTTTCAAAAGTACAATGACCCCAAATACACATTAAATGTGGTTTTCAGTGGACACAGCAGGCTAACAATGTACTTTTGGAATGGCCATCCCAATGTTCCAACTTTTATAGATGCACCATACAGAGCATCTTTACTAACTGCATGACAGCCAGATACAGCAGCTGCACTAAAGCTGACAAAAAGGCCCTGCAATGTGTTGTAAAAACAGTATAGGTCATTGTTGGAACTAAACTGTCATCACTTTAACACCTTTACAAGTGTGAGAAAAGCCAAAAACATCACGGACATCAGTCATTCTTGACATAACTTATTTAACCTCCTTCCATCAGGTAGGTGCTTCAGATCAGTCCATACACACGGACTAAAAATAGCTTTACCCAACTGCCATAAACATGCTGAACTCATAATATGATAACTCCTGTCTGAGATAACCTCGTAATGACCAAATACAATAAACTATGTTAGTAATGTGCAATATGCTGTTCACTAATATGCAAATTACTAATCAACGCAGTGTTGTACACTTGTGTAATATCAATCTGTGCTGATTATTTGTACACATAACACTGTATTTGGTATCTTTGCCAAAAATGTTTGCATATTTTGTTTGATTACTCTGTTTTTAGCTCCTTTTTTGTTTTCATTTACTGTACTGTCAAATAATTGAGCTCTGCTTTTAAATTGTCACTATGCCTTTCAGATTTTAAATTCACCCGTTAGGTTGTCACACAATAATAATAAAGTGCTTTAACTTGAACTTGCAGGCTTTATATTTATGTACAGCCCACAGTGGTGTACGGGCTACTACAGCAGGAAACTGTAGTGAAAATGTTAGTTTGAAAGTTTATTTGCACTGCCCTTCCAAATGAGAAAAAAGAATTATGTTCTCATGCCCAACTTAGGACTTTTTTTTTTGCTCTCGGCACGATGCACATAATAAATCAGATTCACTCCACTGAATTCCATATGGTGGATGAAATTGTGGAGAGCAGCATTTCACTCATTTTCCATGCTCATTTGGTAAGTGATTCTCAGTTACCATTTAAGGGGTTGTCTTTCTCTAACACATGATCCTAACACATGTAATTATCAAGGGGGGATGGGGTAAACATGTTCACATATAGTATGTTCATTTACATTTACGGTATTTGGCAGACGCCCTTGTCCAGAGCGACTTTTATTTTATATTTATTCATTTTATACTACTGAGCAATTGAGGGTTAAGGCCCTTGCTCAAAGGCCCAACAGTGGAGCTTGGTCGTACTGGGGTTTGAACCCCTGACCTTTGGATCAGTAACCCAGAGCCTTAACCGCTGAGTGAATATACATGCTGTGCATGTTGGATAAGCCCAGGTACAGTTGCAATATAGAAGAAACTGTATAGCTGTATATACACTCACTCACTCATTTGCTGAACCATTTCATCACAGGGAGGATGCGCGAAGGTAGGGTACACCCTGAACAGCTCGCCAGGCCATTGCAAGGCCAACACACACAACCATTCACACTCACATACACACCTAGGGGCAATTTGGAACAGCCAATTAGCCTAATGTGCATGTCCTTGGACTGTGAGAGGAAACCGGAGTGCCTGAAGGAAACCCACGTAAGCAGGGGGAGAACATGCAAACTCCACACAGAAACGCCCGAACCCAGGACCTTCCTGCTGTGAGGTGGGTGTGCTAACCACTATGCCACCATGCCGCCCTGTATATACATTACAATTGAAATATGTTCTCACTGTAGTAGACTGTTCATCATCAGTATTGTCTATAGAGGAAAATGATAGCTTTGCTTTGTTTTGGAAAGTGCACTTTTAACATGCATCAGACAGCCAGGTTTAAGATGAGAATCAACTCATGGTTAATTAGACGGTCTAAAGTAATGTGTCTCCCCTACGTTTCTTTTTTTCCTCACTCACCTTCACTTGTCTGATCACATCTTGCTCACTTTCCAATTGCCATCTTAAAAAGATGGCAATGTTGCTATGCATACTGTTGACAGGGCAATTAGTCTAAGCATCAGGTTTCTTAACACTTGTGATTCTGGCTTTTAGCATGCCCAAATATTCTCCAACATCAGCTCATCAGCATAAAGCACAGTAATGATGACACTTTGTTTATGATCCCTTACATATCAAACCCTGGTGCTTATTATCTGGTAACTACACAGCAGATAATACAAAAGGATGAAATGAAGCTAAGAGAAGGTGGGGTTTTGGAGTGTGTCCTTGTAGTTTAGGAGGTTAATAGTGATCAGGCATGTCTGGAATTGTGTTGGTCAGGAGTTCATATTCATATTGGCTGAGTGCCTAATAGAAAGGTGTGATGTTATTCTTCTTCCCTGAAACCTCCATAGACAGGGACTGTGGAGTTTAGATCAGGCCCCTCTTTGCTGAAGGGCACAAAGGCTTTCACATGGAGGCGTGAGGGCTGGTGCCCTTGTCAGAACACCTGCTGTCTTCTCTGTAGGCCTTCTTCCTGCCTCCCACCCCTCCTCTCAGTGACACCTCATCAGTCCAGCTTCATCAAAACTCTTGCCAGCTTGAGACGCAGAGAGTCATGACAACAGCGATTATGAAGACCATCATACACCCCCATGTATATAAAAGCTTCACATTGGCATGAGTGGTGTACACAAATCTGTGATGGTTATTAATGAGTGAATGTGCTTTTGCCACCACACGAGTTTAATAATTCTTATTGGTTGACTTTACTCTGGAAGAAATGCCTCTTCATTCTCTCTACTTCCCTCAGACTCACTTAGTAATCCGGCTGCTTGTTTTCTTGACTTTGTCTAATAGTGTTTCTCCCTTGACATGTTTCTATTTTCCTGTCTTTAAATCCCACCATACCTCTCCCTAACATCCACTTTCGTCTACCTCCCATTTTCTCTTCCTCTCTTCATTCCTTTTCCCCCTCTCCTCCTCCTCCTCCTCTCTCTCCGTGGTCCGACCGTTCATTATCCTAATTAAATCCAGCAGCTGAACATCCTCTTATCTGTAGGGGAGGAGAGAGGGGCCATGATGCAATAGGGCTGATTTGCATATCCAAAGTTAATTAGTGTGGAGGAGCAGGTGTACAGTAATAATAATTATCACACATGACAGTCACCTGTGCCCGCACTGCCCTTCCGAGATGCGGCCCCTCCCTGCCATACCCCCTACTCCCCCGGTTATTGCTCCCAACTGCTGATGGAATTCACATTCTTCCTCTCATGATCACTCTCAGACTTAATGTTTTACATTTCTGCTCTATCCCTCCTCCTCTTATTTTACAAAATCATATTATTTATTTTTGTTCCACAGGATCTCATTACCGCTACTCTTTCTGGTGATTTGTTTTGCTGTTGTAGCTTGTGTATTGTGTGTTTGGGGTTTTTTCACTTCCTGTCATTCCTGTGGATTTCTTTAGTCACTCAGGGTTTCTTGACTGAGCTCTCAGCTTTTACTTCCGTTCAAGAATATATTGACTTCTTTTAGCCTCCATGAGTCCAAGCTGGTCTTGGGCAGAAAAAAATAACTAACTATGCCGTTACATTTCCTCAGCACAGTGGCATGCCCGTGAACATGCACTTTTCTTCCCACATACACTTTTCCAGCGTATGAAGTCTCCTTTTTCTGAGATTGGTCTCTTCGAGGTTCAGCTCATCTCTGTTCATTCTTGTGTTGAAATGCCTCTAATTGCTGTTGCTAATTCTGTATGGACATTTCACAGTGTTTCTGCTTTTCAGGCCTGCATGGCAGATCACACCTCCAGGTGTCCAGGATGGTTGTGATGTGCCACAAGGTGGTGTGTGTGTGTGTGCGTGTGTGTGTGTGTGTATGTGTGTTTGAGGTGTGTTTCACTGGGCATATTTAACACTGTCACCATCAGCACTGTCACAAAGCCACATACCGATGTGGTTACCTAGATACCGCTCCCTTAGGATGCAAATGAGATTCTTGGAGGAGTTGTTTTGCTGTGGACATTTTCCTCATAAACAGCAGCCCAAGTTTCTTTTGATTATCTTTTATTCTGTATTAAGAAGATGGTAGAGATGCTTGAGGATTCCATTATAATTATAGTTAAAAAAGAAAAAAAATTTAATCCCAACTATTTTTCTGGTAACTTTGCTACTACTATTACAACTTGAGCTTTTGAATTCACAGCTTTTGAATGTCCAGTCTTTTTTTTTTTTTTTTTGACATTTTCCTCTCTATATTTACACATCTATATAGCACAAACACCAATAATCCCATCCCACACAGTTCTAAAAACAGAAGATGAATGCAGCTCCTTGCTATTGTCTGTTGTGTTTGCCTATCAGTCACAGAGGTGGAATAATTCGTCTGTGAGGAATCGCACAAGCTACTGAAATAAGCAAGGCCTGTCTCCTGTAATACATTATTTATCATTACAGTGAGTCCTGTAGCCCACATATCCTCTCATGTGCCTTTGTGGATTATTTATGCTGTGTCAGTCACTTCCATCATTTGCATGTTTTATGTATTTAGAGGGCTAGAGCTCCCTTTCATGCTGGCTGAAGGGTGGAGAGGTTTGGCAGGATAGAGGGGCGGAGTCAGGGGGACAGAGAGCATGGTGAGAGCCAGAGGGCAGGTGACAGGATGATACGGCCACCCGGTTTGTTTAAGGGGCCGCTGTCCTGCAGAGGAAAGACTGAAATGATGTTGAGAGTGGCTCAAGAGCAGCTAGTAATATGCTTCGTGCTCTTGTCTGACTTGGTAACATTTTGGTGATTAGTATAGAGTACACAGGTGTACATATTTGTATTTGTGTGGGAGAAAATACATGAATGAACATATGCATGAGGAACAGAGCGAAATCTTAATTTTTTTATGAACTTCAGCTCTGTTCTGCTTAAAGAAGCACAAAGCCTTGAGGCACAGTGTTCTTTGTGATTAATTGTTGTTATGTAATTAGCAAGGCACTTTGCATCATGTTGCAGGGCACACATATTTGTCATCATGCATGTTTCTAGCAGTATACCCTTCTTATATGCAACACAGCCTCCTGATTAATCATGATGTGTCTGTAAACATCATGTAGTGTGTGTGTGTGTGTGTGTGTGTGTGTGTGTGTGTGTGTGTGTGTGTGTGTGTGTGTGTGTTTGTCCTCCCTTTACGATTTGCTTTTTTCTTCGTTTCCGTCCGTCAAGCAACATTTGAATGATAATTCAGTTGGAGTCATTGTCTTTCATGGTGTATTGTGGCATCCTAGTGCTGATGGTGATAGATGGAGAGACACTTGTTCTCCCTGTCCTTGGGTTTATTAACACTTCTCCCCTGTGTGCTCTCGGCTTCATCTGCTCCTTCTGTTGGCACAAGGTGGGCTTTTGGATGAGGTGGCGAGGAGCTGGTATTTTTAGGAGCAGAAGATCTCAATTCATCCTGGAGGTTTTAGAGCAAGCAGTGAGGGCTTTGGTATCATTAGCTCTGTGTTGACTGTGCGATCTGGTAACTGGCCAGAGGCCCATCCAAAGCAGGAATTAAAGTTATTTACACAGCTGTTAAAGTAATGCTACCCCATACAGGACGTTTCCCAAGGCTTGAGCCTGAATCTGGATGCGTCTAATTCCACTCTTTTGAAGGGAGGATACCCTCCAGAGAGCCTGCCAATGCCATCCTACACTACTGCCTATCAGTTTCTCTCTGCATTGTCTTTAACTCTTTAATGGCGCAAACTACATGATGTTCAACATTTCCTTATATGGATTTTTATGTTGTGAGATTTTGCCAAATTTGCATGTACAGAGAGAGGAATTTGAAAGGAGACTTTCCATTTGTCTATAGTTTCTTATCTGACATTTCTACACGATGTTGTATTTCTCTCCATCATGCCATAGAGTCAAATCCACTAATATTAGCACTGTCACACAACAGTGATGAGTAGCTCTTTAGGTTTAACACGAATCAAGACATAACAGGAAGAACGAATGACACAACCAAACAACAGCCAAAACAAATGACAACAGCAGGTTGTGCCTAATTCCTTCTGTTACTTCCTGTAACAGTGGAATAAACAGGGCGATCTCATAAATTCTTTCTGAAAAGTATTATTGCTGACAGGTCTGACCTCAGCAAGCCTGCAATGTTTACCCATAACTCACAATTAACAGAGACATTAGAGAGTCCTCTTGAGGATTGCCAGCTTTATTTCCCTTTAACTGGGCATCACTAAATCTGGAAAAGATCCCAGTTCTGCCATTTACCATCGGAGAGACGGCTCTGTGCGCTGCAAAGAAGTGGCTCCACAGACTGAACACACTTCGGAGGTTTGGGGCTGTTATGGATATGGCGGCAGTAATTATTCAGGCCTTGTTATTGCCCAGAACACCACACCTGCGTCCAGCTCACCGCCTGTTATTAGAATATCAAAAAGGCCACAAAGGGAAAAAAGGTCTTGCATAAACTGTGCAAAATGTGGACTAGGATTGAGCTGTAGTACTGCGCTAATAAAAATTTACATATTTTCTTTTTTAGTTGACTTATTTCTTGCCTTTTGAAATAGAAATTCAAGACCTATTGAATGCTTTCTTCATTTTTGGTAAATACCAGCACTGAAATGAGCAATGAGTCACTTTATTTTACTTAGGAGATAAATGTGCACCTGTTCACAGATGTGTCAAATCCAATCATATGGCTGCTAAACAGATACCGAACCCAGTAATAGACTTTTACCACGGCTTTGTGGCTAATTTCCTATTCAATGCTGTCAGCTTATGTCAAACCCAGAGTTATTCACATATTTATTTATTTCATATTGCAGGATTTTATTGGATCAGTAACTATTCTGCTATTTCAGGGGCTAACAGTGCACTGGAATCCCAAGGTCTGAATTAAATTAGTGCAGGTTTTATAGACTAATAATCTTTTTTTTTTTATCGCTTGCACAACATTGAATATCAGAGCAGCAGAGCAGCCTGCTCTTATTAATGGGCTAATATTATCTGCCCTGTTCTATTCTATTCATCCTAAATAATTCCTCAGCAGTGTTGTCAGTATGAATACTTACTTGTCAAAACATTTCTGTGCCATGGCCTGGAGAACGGAAGGTTTCCACGTAATTAAACTTAAGCGTCTGAAGGAAACATGGCACCAGCGCTCATGGCCCTTCTGAAGAAATAAGATTCCCGAACATTTGAATAGAAAAAGTGTCATCTGCCACTTTAGGTTTGATTTACACTCCAGAGCAAATGGAAGGTACCTAACACTGGAAGATGCCGAAAGCCAAGCAAATGTTTATGGATATTTGCACATTGCTTGTCACATTCAATCAATATCGGATCGTAAGCCCTCTTAAATGCCGCACTAATGGAATGTTGTCATGTAGTGTGGCTGTTGTTGTGTTTGTCTCAGGGAGATAGCTGAATGATTTGTACCTGGCTCTCTAATGGTCAATTACAAGCACAATCCAGCCTTGATGGTGTTTGGGTCCCACCAGGGAAAGGATAAAGGGGCCTAGATAAGCTCAGAGGCCCCCATCAGGAGTGGGTCATTGCATATAAACTGGTGAGCAAAATTTTGGATCTCTTCCCAGCTTTCCCCTACTCGACTGCTGCAGATGAGTTTTAGCTTTCGGTGGTTTTATTTATTTATTTATTTTCCTCTGGCCGTGTCGATGAGATATCCCGTGGTGTGCCTCCCTCGACTGGAGACCACATGGTAATTTAGCAAACCTCATATCTGAAGATTACAGGGGGCCTTTTGCTGCTTTCTCAATTTCACTGTCTTTTATTTCTTTATTTACTTCATCCTGATTTGGCTTGATATAATGGAGGCTTCATGCAGTAAACCTTTTTTTTCTCACCCAAACTTGGTAAGATTTGATATTAAACAGCATTACCAGGTTGTCTGTTAACTGACCATTAAATGCAGACACTCGCTCAGAATAAATATATAAGTACATTTAGTGAACAAAAACAAAACAAAAAATACAAATTCTGCATTCCACAACATGTGTGTGTTTTGGGGAAGGGGTGCAGCTGCCCTTGCCACCTCCTCATCTGTAACAGAGCTGTCACCCTGCTTTTAAATAGATCTGAGTGAATTAACATGGCACAGTGGGTCGAGTCTGCTGGGGCTTTGGTGACAGTAGCGGTGCCCTCCACTAACTTTGCTGGAAGAGTCTCTGGCAGACTGGCATGGCTGGCAGACCCTGCCCAAAGTGACTCCGTAGGGGCTGGCGGGCAGCCAGTCAGCTGAAGCCCAGCCAGCAGGCCTGAACTGGACTCGATCACCATGCAGGGCGGCCACAAGAGAGGAAGCCAGCTTTTTCATTTAGCCACCCAACTGTTTCTTTCCTCTCCTCTTAATTGACAGAATAAATGCACCTGCCATTGTGTAATATTGAGCAGATTAGTTTTGGCTCTGATGGAGGGGCTGGTGTCATAGGGGCCAGTGTTGAGAGGAACCACCCGGGGAGTCGGGCTGTTTTGGAACTGCTGCTACTGCTCTACTGCAGTTTGTGAGGGTTTTTTTTTTTTGTAGTGGGTGAGGGCCCAACTCTTTATATACCTTTTGGATGTAAAGCAGTGTATGAGGAAGAGGACTCATGCAAAACAATGTCCATGTTAATTAAAGCATGGACCACTTATACCACATATACCACTTATTAATTTCCATCAGAAGTATAGGTGAGTATGATCTTTAAACACTTCAAATGTGAAGAATAATGAATAAAATTAAAACAGATTTTTAAGCCTTTGCTAAGCCAAACAAATATCTTTCTGTAATATATAATGTTTTCTGTAAAACACTTATGCTTTCAACAGTGTCCTGTGACATTCTTTTCTGACGAAGAATTTTCTGTGGCTTAATTCAAATTTAATTGGACCATACCCAACTGGCTCAGGTCAATATGAAGTGAAAATCAGGAACATTAATCAAGATAAAATTATCAGCTGATTAATCAGTGTTCTAATTATGGCACAGTGCTTCAGTCTCTTTCTTCTGTTTTAATTACTGTACTTCATTGTCTTTTCCATATGGCCAGCATGTTTCTGCATAATGCCTGTGTCTCACAGCACTGGGAGCCATTAGTAACCTGCCTGATGCTGCTGTCCCCAACCCATCATCTCCACTTTCTCCGTTCTTTATCACATGCTGTTGTGTGTGTGTGTGTGTGTGTGTGTGTGTGTGTGTGTGTGTGTTGTTTTCTGAATACACTGACTTTTTCTACTTTTCGATAACTGCAGATCTATATTTATCATGTGTGCATTATGTGTAATGTCCAACAATATTAAACGTTCCAACTGGACATTTCACAGATGTGGAAACTTTGCAATATGTGCTTAAAATATTGCTCAAGAGATAGAATTACTGCTTCTTTATAATTACTTCAGTAAATCTAATTACCTCACTAATTACTGTTTTACAACACTGTTTTACCTGTTCATTAAGTTGTGTCATGAGTATATTGCATGCACAGCTGTGAACCTTTCCAGTGCGATTTACTTACAGTACACTGAATCAATTCTTTAACACAAAGTTTCTGCAACACCTCATTGTGCACATGCCTTTTTCTTTATTTTTTAATTTTTTTTTGCCTTTGGTAATTTTTTTGATTAGTCTCTAGAGATTAATTAATGAATTAATGATTTAATTAGTCTCTTGCTTATTTAGTATAAGCAAAACTAAAGTGTAGCCCAAATGATATGTAGAGCTATATCATCATTTCCTTCACAATTCAGTACTTGTATAGCCCTTACATACATAACCACACATACACACAGTAATATATCATGGTTAGTCATATTGTGGAATGCAATGATTATAGATTTTGTTTTTGGTCAATGCATTTGGTACAGAAGTTCAGTACACTCAAAACAAAACAAACTTAGTAATAACGACTCCATCTAATATCTAGACTTGGGTGAAATAAGGCAGGAAGCATCTGTTATATCATGCCAAACCATGGTGGAGTAAATAAATAAAAGGTGGTGAAATGGAGAAAGCAAAATAAGGCCCCCAGTAATCTTCAGACATACTCCAAATTATTCTCGTTTCTCACCTCTTCTCTAGCGTGCTTGTCCTCATTGTGAGCGTTTTCTCTCAACAAAGTTAATCTGTGTAGCTTTTTTTGTATAATTATATTTAGATATGCAAAAACTTTTTGGTAAAAGAGTATACAGAAGCTGACCTTTTATATGTTTTAATGAATCAGACAGTTATAGATGTCTGGTCAAGGCCTGTGATCTTCTCCTGTGATCTTTGGTAAATATTGCGCATTGCAGACCCTCTACACTGCTGCTCTTAAGTGGTAAGTGCCACAGTAGATCGGGAGCTAATAAATTGCTTGAATAAAACATGCTTTGTTACCATGGGGGCTCAAAATTAGCCAGGCAAAGTGGTGATTAACCATCCTATCATACTTGCCATTGCAATTCCCTTCCTTCTCTTCCCCCTCTCTAGAATCTCCCTATGTCTCTGTATCTCTCTTCACTTTCTCTCCACTTGCCCGCCCCTTCTCTCCCCCTGTATGTCACTTAAGATCAGAGACACTAATACTTCCCATGGAGATGCTCATTATCACATCTTAAGCTAATATTGTCATTTTCAATTTTCTGTGTTGTTGAAGTATTGCCCCCATGGTTACGCCGTGACTGCATTTGTGCTGGACATTTTCATTTGATGCCTAGATGTTCGAGATGATGAATGATTTATGGTTTTAAAGCTTTATGCCATGTCATTTATTAATATAATTGGGAAAGAAGGTCAGATTATGACATTTAGTTAAGCACTGTTGAAACTGGCTTGCTGGTACTATCAGTATTTTTATTAAAAAAAAAATTTATTTCACTTTATAATGGATTACCGTTTTAGAATGGTTCTCTACTTTGTATTTATTCCTCACCACTTCCTACACTCTTTTTGGTTGTTTGTCTCTTATATCGGCACGCTTTGTGCTGTGCTGGAATTAGATATCACTTAAGAATACTTTCGCCAGTGCCTCCCTAGCTCATGAAACCTTTTTCAATATGTAATTACTGGAACGGTACAAGTGTCTCATGCATATTCATGTGGTTTTTAATTAAGCCCATCTCTTCACAGTTTGTGCCTGTGCCTCCTGAAAAGTTGCTTCCTTGCAGCCTGCAGGTTTCACACATGCAGAACCGCTCAGAGCTGTATGTTTACACACCTAAAATGAACACGAACGCACACACAAAAACACTCTGTAATAATTTGTCTAATATTTATGGATATACATAAAGCACAATTTTATTGCTTTTTTTGTTCTTCCTCGCTTGTGTGGGTTGTGTATGAATATAAAATGTGTTGGATAAGGATGTAGATAAATAAAGCAGTAGAGTCCATCCACCATCTCCATTATGTACAAAGCCTGCCAGAGGAGGAGGAATGGATTTACATTTTCTCATGTTTTCTTTATTCCTTTGCTACAATGGATCCTGAAATTTCCTAAATGGTCGACTGTCTAGCATGTTCGGGTTTTTATTGTTTACTTACTGCTTTAAATTTCCATTTGTGATACCTCATCCCTAGACACTCATTTCCCATCTTAACTTCTGCGCTTATGCCTGCGTGACAGTGTAGGTTGTATGTTTAGTGTTTTGTTGGTCGAGGGAGAGGCAGGTACTTTAATATGTATACCCAGACTAATCTGGGAGACAATATTAGCTGGGTTGTCAAAAATGAATCACACAAATGTTGGCAAATGGAGCTTTGTCATATTGCATGCAGGAGTGTCAATAATTGTGACATATGACTCATTTTATTTATTTATTTACCTCTTTTTTTATTATTTTTTTCATTTTAGTTCAGAAAAAGGCTCTGCGATGGCCTGGTGAGCTGTCCAGGGTTTTCAGAAAATGAATGAATGAATGAAAAAGGTTAAATTCCTTTCCTATTTTCAGCGCAAGGTTAAGCTAATTACCCAGTTAGATATTCATTCATAATACTCTTTATCCACATTTACCAAGGGTTCTAATAATTGTAGACCTGACTGTATATAGTTCTGCTATATAGTTTGGAGAATCTAAAGTCTATAAACAATTAAAGAACTCACGTACACGAACACACACACAAACACACACACACACACACACACACACACACACACACACACACACACACACACACACACACACA
>JBCNYH010000027.1:30426828-30454175 GCA_039654325.1 Tandanus tandanus | reverse complement strand
ACACACACACACACACACACACACACACACACACACACACACACACACACACACACACACACACACACACAGTCATGATAAGGACAGGAGGGAGAGAATATGCTGTCACGGACAAGCTTGGCATCGAGCTTGAGTGTGATTCAAAATGCTTCACAGAAAAGACAACAGTGCCATCTACTGAGAGAAAGCACTCATGAGGGAGACACAAAGAGGCCGAGAGAGAGAGAGAGAGAGAGAGAGAGAGAGAGAGAGAGAGAGAGAGGAAGAGAGAGAGACTTGGACAAACACCAACTCAGTAGGAACTCTCAGATAATAATCAGTTTCTCTGGGCTTGTGAAACTGGCTCATTAAGCCTCCTTTTTAACTGGAAATATAGGGAGCGATTAAGGCAGCATTACTGAGTGGGCACAAAATGGCTAACCTCCGGCCACCCACCGCTCATAGGTGTCTGGCACCGGCTTCTGCACCCGCCGTAATGTCTTCACTCGGATAGCGGCAAATCCATCACCTGCTTGTTTATCTGCTTTACACTAGCAGCCCTATCAATCAGTGTTAAACTGTCACGCTGGCATATTTTTCTTTTAAATAACATTAAAACTGTGAGCCGGGCCTGTCTGTGGCTATGTTACATCTTTATTGCACAGCTGGCCTGCTAGGCACATGGATACCCACCTTTGTGATGCATAATCCTTTCCCTCTCTTCCTCTTTTTCTGTCTTTGCAACAGCATATAGAATTTTTAAACTTGCGTTACTCTAAATTAATTTCTCTTCCTCTTTCAGAGACAGGCATAGTGATGTCACTGATGTGGGGCATTAGCATGTATAATTAAAGCTGGTGAAAAGCAGTGTTGAGCTGGGCAGAGCTGGTGTCATTGGACATAATTGCTTCAGGAGGACATAATTGGGTGGATGGTTGATTTTCAAAGGCTCATCTCTCCGTTGTCGTGGACACAGTCTGTGGACTTTGGCCTGCTGCCAAGAAGGCTCTGTCCTTTTTATTTCTCTCTCTCTCTCTCTCTCTCTCTCACTCTCTTTCTCTGTCTTTCTTTCTCTCTCAGTTTTGTCTAGCTTACTCTCTGCCTGTCAAAGTTGTTCTATTTGTTTTATTTTCTTTCCTGTCTCCCATTCTAAATTTAGGGAAAATTAGACTATAAGACTTTATTAAAGTAATGATAATGTGCAATTGTAAGTTCATTTGAAATAGTCTCTAATGGCTATTATTACCTTTTCACAGGATTAATAAATTGTCTGTCATCACTTACAAAACGCTCTAGAGGATTATGCACACAGCTCTGGTCTTTCATGCATTCTGATTTAATATTTGACTATAAAGTGTGTTTGTGTTAGGAGACTGATGTTATCAGTGCTGTATAAGATGGGCCAGCGTGCTACACCTGTGAGTTATTTTAGGCAGCAGGCTTAGAAAAATGACGGGATCACACAGAGTTCTGGGTGAGGTCAGATTGTACGAACAAGTGATTGAAAAGGTGCACGCATCCTCTGTTTGCACACGTGTGTGTACGTTGTCAGCAGGTCCGGCTTTGGCTCACAGTTTTCTCGGGCAGGTCTTCCGGCTGCCGACCCGGTTCAAACATCATGGTGTGACATTTTTATCATCCGTCAGAGTAGGGTGAGATAAATCAGGCCTTGCAGCAGCCCTGGCAGCCTCTTGCTATCTTGTCACATTCCAGACAGTCGGGGTCGGTGGGCTGAGCCAAGGCAGACCGAGCTGGGAGAGGAAGCAGGGCCAGGTAATCCATTACTGTCCACATACATCTACATGCATACGGATTTTATATCAGCCTTCCAAGAGTTATGAGCTCTCTCCTCACCCTTAACCAGATGCCTGACTTATGCAAAACAGCAGGTATATAGCCAAGGATTTAGACTCTCTCCCCATCCCCTCTCTTTCACTCTCTCTCCCCTTTGCTGCTTTTCCTCTGCAGAGGCTGGACTAAGAGCATTTCCGATCTTGACTCATTTCTGAGGGGACTACAAGGTGATATGACCACAGAACCCCAGCTCTCACAAATTATATAAGTCAGCATGTGTCTACATGAGGGTCCGCGTTTAATTACAGAATTTATTGCAGATACAGAGAAAATATGTTTAGATTGAACTTTGACCTCAAACTAAGGAAAGAAAAGAAGAATAGAGACACAGTCACAGTAACGGCACACGTGAAGCCAGACATGTAGAATAAGCCCCAGGTTATAATGATTATGGTTATAAAGATGTGATGTGTAATGTGAGTGGGAAGAATGAGAGACACATTGTCAGGTAGGACATTCGTGTACGGGTATATGTGTGGCCTGTATGTATAAATGTGTGAAAGAGTTGAATTTCAACAGTTACTGGGACCAAAGTTTTCATGGTTAAACAGCAATGCTAGTTATTTGTCTGTAGTAAAATGCCTCCTCTAGTATTACATCTCTTTGTTTGGGTCACAAGGCTGAGACCTGACTGTAGTATCTGAACTTTGACCTCAAACAGGCAGGAGCTTCTTCTTCTCTTTTTTTCTTTTTTTTAAATAGATTTCAGCCAAATGTCACACTTAATGCCAACGCTTGACCTCACAAAAGGCCACTGAATGCCAAGGGACAGAAAGAGAGGCCGAAAGAAAGAGATAATTTTCTTTCATAAATAGAGTAATTGCTGCTTTCAAAGTGCACTGTTAACCAATTAAAGGAGCATTAAATGAAATGATTGCCTCCTTTTTATGGATGACTTGTCCTCTTATTAATCCATCTTACCAGTTCAGATTCTGGATTTGTACTTTATACTTTATGCACATCCACAACAATAACAAGGAGGTAAATGTATAAGTACATATATACGTACAGGTAGCAAATATAAAGAGACTTAAAATGCTCCTCATAAATACTATAAGCTTTTCCAGGGTGCTGTTATTTTTTCTCTCTCTCTCCTTTTCTCGCTTCTGTTGTGTTTAGCTGCTGGAGTATATGGAACATAAAGGTTACTCTTGGACTGTCATACCCCTCCAGGGCTGTCTCACTACTAACCCTAATAACTTTTTCCCAGCATTCTGCCAGTAAAAAGGAAGAAGAAAAAAGGCATGAAAAAGCCTGACTAAGCTTAGCCTGCTGGGAAAACTTGGCTGATACATCAAGCCTGCTCTTAAGCCTGGAGCTGCCTTGTTAGTTAAATGAATAAATGAAAAATGGAGGCGCTAAATTGTGGACGGTCTCATCCCCGGCCCTGGTCTCTTTTTACCTGTGTTTTATTAACCCAGCATTGGGATAACATCATAAATAACAGTGCCAATAAAAAGAGTTGTGGATGTGACGATATGAAGAACGATGTTGATGTCATCTCTGTGGGACACAGACAAAGAAACTGAATCTCCCTCCCCATCTCGCCTCTTCTTTATTTTTCTCTTCCTGCACCATCCATCCTTCTTTCCTTCCTGAGGTGTTACACTTTATTTCAGGCTAGCCTTCATTCTCTCTCTCTCTCTCAGTCTCTCTCTCTGTCTCTCTCTCTCTCTCTCTCTCTCTCTCTCACTCTCTCTCTCTCTCTCTCTGCTGGCTGTCTAAGTTTTCACTTTTTTTCCCCTCATACCCCTTTCTCTTCAGTTCCCACTCCTTTCCCTTTCACAGCAGGCCTGTAGGATCATTAAGAGGCCGTATCGCGGCCGTTCCGTGGCTGTCCCACGTTGCTGTGTGGTG
Organism: Tandanus tandanus; assembly: GCA_039654325.1. Taxonomy (NCBI): domain Eukaryota; kingdom Metazoa; phylum Chordata; class Actinopteri; order Siluriformes; family Plotosidae; genus Tandanus; species Tandanus tandanus. Next base: position 30,450,485 of record JBCNYH010000027.1, on the reverse strand, counting down.
CATGAAGGTCTGCTTTAAATAATGAATGTGGAGAGCTGCTGTCACGCAGGCTTTTGCCTACCGTTAAACGCCGCGCTGATGGCTGGCAAGGCAAGTTGTTATAGCATTCACTGTGCACCCTCCACCACGAATTTATGAGCGGTCCATAGAAAATTCCACAGCATTCAGAGCTCTTTTTCTCTCTTGTTCCTTTCTTTCCACTGTCTCACAATTCCGTTCACTCCAAATGCTCCTTCTCTTTGCCATGTTACATTTGCATACATTTTGCACTGGGTGAACAATTGCTTAAAAAATAGGAGATGTGGAAGGATAATCTAACTACTACCTCTAATTTGCACATCGCTGATGGTTCTCTTTCTCACCTTCTTACTCTCACATTATCAGAGAGTATCTCAATGTGAGAAGACATTTTCAGACACATGAAAAATGCAGCAATTTTTTTTATTATCTCTCTTCATTAAAGAGTTGCTGATACTTTTTTACACCTTACTGCACATCTTGTACTCCTGAAGGAGAGCTGAGGTCTAATAGTGTGTGTTGTGTCTGCTGTCATCTTAGGACATCTTGTGCTTTTGGCTAACAATCAGGTAGACCATGATCAGGCAAAAAAAAAAGTACAAGGAGCTTTACTTCTTTACTTAATCATAACTTAATCTTATAGTACTGATCTATAGCTAATTTGGATGCAATTGCCTAGCTCCTGTTTTCGTTATGTTAAATTAAAGTCTTTGCTGTTGTGGGCGAAGCAGTATGGCACAGTATGGATGACAAACAAATTCTATAGACACAGTGGCATTCCCAAATTTGGGGTTGTCTTAATGAAACCACCTTAAGATCTCATTTTAGTGTAGAGCTTGGTGAAAAAAATCCTGTCCTATTCATTACAAGCCATCCATTTGCCAAATTACTTAAGCCTATTAAGGGCTGGAGCCTATCTCAGGCGACTCTGGACAATGGCTGGGTACACCCTGAGCAGCTCGACAGTTCATCGCAAGGCTAACACACAAACAACCATTCATCCTCACACCTAGGGGCAATTTCATTCATTCATTCATTTTCTAAGCCACTTAACCCTACTTAGGGTCGCGGGGAGGCTGGCGCCCCTCTCAGCCGACTCTGGGCGAGGGCGGAGTACACCCTGGACAGCTCGCCAGGCCATCACAGGGCCAACACACATACAACCATTCACACTCACACCTTGTGGGCAAGTTGGAACAGTCAATTATCCTACTGTGCATGTTTTTGGACTGTGGGAGGAAAAAAGAGTACAGGCACGAGGAGAACTAATATGAGTATACCCATGTACCCACACTGCGTGTTCATATAATATTTCTTTGTTTGATTTTGATTATGAAAACAGTGCTCAAATATCAGACAGGATACAATATGTTAACAGTTATTGGTTTGTGAATCCCAGGAAGTATATATGGCACTTGGACTGAGTGTCATTCACAGAGGGATAGAGAAAGAGGAGGAAGTTAGCTTGTCCTTGTCTCCTCAAGACCTCGATCTCTTGGAGAAATAAGGGTCAGGAGGCAGGTAGAATGGAACAGCTAATAGAAGATTTATGACTCACTGAATATGCAGATCTGTGCACTGTGATTGACCATGATCCGACACTGCCCTTGGGTACATCTTTGCATTTAGAGAGAAGAAGGAGAGGGGGGATGACTGCTGGAAGGCGGAGGAGTGGAGCAAGTGGAGCCGGAAGAAAGGGAGAAGACTGCAAGAGGGGAGTACAATGGAGAGAAAAATGCACTGGCAAATTAGGCACCCTCTCCTTTTGAATAGTCCGACATGATTGCACGGTTTTCAGCAGAAATAGCTATTAGTCATTTTCTAGCAAGAAATTCTCCTCTTTTTCCCCCTCCTTTTTTCCCCTACTCCCCTCACTTTTCTTCCCTCATTTGAAGCAATTTGAACTCCATTTGCTAGAGTGAGGTGGCTGCTCAAATAGCAGCTGTGTTTTATTTTATTTGAAATATACATACAGGCATTATGAAACTGAACAATGTACCGGTCTCTGGGATCATATAGTGCGGGCGGTTTGTAGGGCCTGATGAATGTGAAGGTAAAGACTAGTGCAAGGTGTCCATTTATGCAGTGAGAGTGGAAAGCAGTGAGATGGAGAAATTATAGAGCTTAGCCTGGCCCGTTTGACTGAATTGTCACGCTGATAAATTGAGCTGAGTGTCTTCAGAGAGTTTCAATTTAATCTCTTAAGTCCTTTTATCCCATTAAAAATGCCGTTTGGTAGACATCATGGCTACAAATACTAACGCACATGTACAGATCCTCGTACTAAGGTTACCTATTTTTCACCTCACAGAGCTAGAGCACAACTGTGTGTGTGTGTGTGTGTGTGTGTGTGTGTGTGTGTGTGTGTGTGAGTATTTGGCTTCCTAAGAATGATTTAATATTGTATGAAAGTGTTAGTTCAGAAAGAGCATCACACTTTTATTGGTGCCAAATGTCAAAGTTACCAAATGTATACCATCTCTATTACATTAATAATATTGGAGGTGACTGAGCTGCATGAAAAAAAAAAATAAAACAACATGCTGTACCTTTACAGGATAATGGCTTGTAGTAACAGTTTATCAGGCAGTAAGGTGATGCACTAGTGAAAATCAGGAAGCGTAATATTATATCTATTGTAAATGACAGCAATAATTCATCATCAAGTCTCTGTGTGGCATGTTGAAATGCACCTGCTCTGTCTCGTATGTATGTATGATTTCGTATGTTTGTGTGTGAAAAGGTTCCTAACTTGGACTACTTTACCTGTCTGTTAGGAAGCATGATGTTTTAGTGCCCCCTATTGTTCAGTTTTTGAGGTGGATTTCATCCATGGCTGTGCTGCGACTGTATGTACTGTATTGGATGATGTTTGCTTGATTGGTTCTTCAGTCTTCAGTTTGATATGTGGAAATGGTTATGCAAAGATTTGCACATTTATTTTAGGTAGAACTGAATAAAAGAAATGTTGGACAGAAGTACCTTAGATTGTAAACTTATTAAAGGACATGCTTTGTTATATAGTGCAGGATTACAATGACTCTTCCCTGATTGTGTTGATTCAACGGTCATCTTAACAGTAATAAAAATTACATTCAAAGGTGATAAATGGCCTACTAAGTCACATCCACTCACACACTTCGCTCCCTCCCCATTCTCTTAGCTACCTTTATAAACCTACCCTCCACTCACTCACTTGATGGAGTCGATAAGAACTGGCTTGACTTTTATTTCACACAAATACTGCCCTTCATTCCTAAGAGTGGTAAAAGTCCAGCAGGTAAAGTTTTATAAGGATGTCTTAAGTGTATTACAAAGCATCTTTACAAATTACATTAGTGAGTCACAGCTCTCCCTGTGCTTTCCCAAACATGGGACTCAACAAACTGCTTACAAGGGTGCATGCTCAATATAGCATCTCTTTCAGTGTAGCGGCTCAAACATTGTCACTTCATGTTAACGAGTACCATAAAATACATCCTAGATACTAAAACAATGAGGAGATTATGTCAGGGTTTCATACTTGATGAAAGTCTTGAGGTTGGGCACATTCATTACAGAGATATTCATAACTGAGCAAACATTCATTCATACAATAATTACACCAATGGCCTCTATTATTTAGATATTACAGGAAAAGGTAGAGGTACTGTTACTGCTTTAATTTGGGATACACCCATGTACACAACGTTGAATTACGAACTCTTCAAAGATTCAGGAAGATATTTGCATCATACTATTTTTCTGTGAGTAAAATGGTACATAGCATCATCATGTTTGTTTGATTAGGGTGTATGCAATCTTCATACTACTAATCTTTCTTTTTTTTTGTTGTTGTTAGGGTGGAGAAAAAGAGAGAGTGTGTATGTGTGTGTGTGTGTGTGTGAGAGAGAGAGAGAGAGAGAGAGAGAGAGAGAGAGAGAGCATGATCTTGCTGCCATGCTGCACGTGCCCCCTTAAAACGCATGTGCCTCCTATAGGAGCTGCCATGGGAGGGCTGATGTGCCCGCTTTGATAGTGTGTCAGAGCAAATTAGCTTCTGTGTGGTAGCGCCTTGGCACACAAAGCCGTTTCCTCTCCTACTGTCACCCTGCATATGTGCACAAGATTATAATTAATAAGCGGGCCCGTCAATCACACTTTAATAATAATAATTTAGCATTTAGGGGGCAGAGTGAGGTTATTGGCATCTGTGCTTTTGAAGAGAAATATGGGCTAGCTAATAAGAAGTCAGTCAGGCACAGAGAAGAAGGGAAAAAGACAGAAAAGGAGGGGAGAAGAAATAAGGTATACACAAGAAGAGGATTTTCATTTCAATCTACCAGCATTAAAGTGTAGGATTATGGTTCATAGCATTTATTACATTGATGCACAGATTAAAATTCACTGAAGACGTTGTTTTTTTTAAATTATTATTATTTCTGAAATGCAGTAGTGTTGATGCAGCTGTTAATTCAGTGCACGCCACCCCAGTGCAAAAGAGAGAAAGTTTAGTCAGCATGTCCTTGTGCATTGTCCTTTAGCTCTAGCTGCTGGGTAAAAGTGTATATCATCAGTGTAATGTTAAGTAATCTTCTTCTGATCTGTCTCTCTATCTATCTCTGTCATTGTGAGATGGCCATATTGCCATGGCCCTGTTCCACCATCCTTTATTACTCAGACACATCCACTAATTGCAATCAAAATAACAAAACAACATATGTCAACACCCCAGAGACCACAGCACGGGTGTCCTGCAGTCACTCAAATGAAGAGTGATGGTTGACAAATGAGCGCTTGATTGGTTACATAAATTACTTTCTGTAGACAGAGCATCTCACCAGGCACTCCAGCTAGAGCCTATCATTAAAGGAGGGAGCAGAGCGAGGGAATTGAACGGACATGGATAGATGGATGTTTGTAAGCTGAAAAGCGATTCAGATTTAGATGGCTAGGTGGGAGACATTTCGTCAGTCTAACTTCACCAACCAGCAAAGACTTCAGTCATCTGTAAAGACAGCTAAACAAATTTTCAAAAGGACCAACACTGCATAATAATGAATTCTATCTGTCTTAGCATTTACAGGTAAATAGACCTACACATGTGCAGGATGGGTCTTTTTAGACCCATCTCTCTACTGTTATTTCAAGTTATTTGTACACTGTGGTACAGAGACACATTCATAGATGTGTTTTACTGTTACCAAAATCTTCTAATGTATTGTCTGAGTTTAACCTCATGAGCATAACCTCATCATCTGACTAGAATATTTTGTGTACAGAAGTGTGCATGAAACATACAAAACCACTTTTATTTTTCCTTTAGTGCATAGATTTGCCACCTCACAGCTCCAGGATACCCAGTCTGAACCTGAGCTGAGTGTGTCTGTGTGAGGTTTCACATATATTTCTATGTTTATGTAAGATATTTCTAGGTTAACTGGTTCCCTAAAACAGGCCAGTGGGTGAACTGGCTACATTAAAGTGATTCTAGTTAGAAATTAGTGGATGAATGTGTGTGCAAATACTAAAAATGAATGACTGTTCTGTTAGGTTTATATACTCATTTAGATTACCATTACTGTTATTTCACTACCCCTATAGTTACTACTGGACTAGCACAAAAATTGAAATCATTAAGTGTATTTAACAATATTTTGACATATCACTTTATATGTGAATGCTCACTCAGTTTTTATTAATACACGTAGTAACCAAGCCATTAGACATTGTGTGCAATGATTCTTGTGTTATTTTTATTTATTTATTTTAAGGTATACCTTCAGGCACAATGTGGTAATCATGTTTTAGCCCTATCAGTGTGAGTTTTAAAACACAGAATATACCACTGTCTGGATATATTTGCTTGAGTGTTTGCAAGCAATGTCAGTGGGGCATTTAAGAGGTTCCTCCTCTTTTTTTTTTTCCTTCACTACATCTGACATACTAGTGGCAGAACTACACACCCCTTGTGTGTGGAGAAAAAAGCCCTCCTGTGGTCAGTGACGGTACTCTCTTCTGGCTATGTTGAAGATGATTTTGAGTCAGATGCCACAAAAGTGATGAAATATGAAAAATGTAATTCCTTGTAACAACAACAACAACAACAACAACAATAATAATAATAATAATAATAATAATAATAATAATAATAATAATAATTCAATTGGCCACAATAACTCAATTTGAGTGTTTTTCAATGATAAATTCAAAGTGACTGTCACAGCTTTTCAGAGCTCAAGACAGTAGAAAAAGTTATTTTTTAAAACATAATTTTAATGTAATCATAATCTTAAACTGGAGTCACAACACAGGCAGGCTGAGACCATCCATGTCAAGTTGCTGGTAATAAAATACTGGAAAACACTAGAGAATTGAGGAAAGCTAGCAGCATAGTACCTTGGAACCAACCAAGCCTGAGATATGGATTAGAACTACAGAAGACACAGGTCTAAGATTTTACAAAGATACAATGGGAGTGGGTATAGAAAAGAATGACCCCAACCCTTTAAAATATTCACATTTTGTTGCTTTGCAGCCTGAAAGGAAAGAAAAAGTCTTTGTCTAGTTGCATTTACTCAGTGTAACTTATAACAATCAAGTGAAAGTCAAACAAAAAGAAAAACCCACACATTCTACTTCTTGATTATGGACTTTACTGTGCTCCTAGGGATTGACATGGCAGGTTGGGGGTTTTTTTGCTTGTTTTTTTGTCATTATTGTTGTTTTTATGTTTTTGGGGTTTTTTTTTTTTTTTGGTTCATCTTCTGACTTATGTCTGTTAACAACTTTATCCCTATGAACTTCTGACAGTTCCTTTCCACCCATAGTTGATTGGTTACTCTCAGTTACACTTCAAGGCACTGGAATTCTCTAGAAATACCTATTTTTATGCTATACTAATCAGAATGATTACAATTGTTCACAGGTGGAAGCCAATTAGCTTGGAGTGCAATAGAGAATGTGCATCATCTACTAACTGATCTTATAAATAAGTTCATAAATCTTACTTACACACTTTTCTGGCATTCACCAATGATTTCTTATCTGTGATTTGTTCTAAGCTATAAACAGAGCCTGCAAACACAAAAGTGCACTTTTACCTACATATTGCTGCCAAGGAAGGTTACCAAATCGCTACCATATCTCTTCTTTTTAATTTTAATTCTTATAAAATTTTTCTGATTCATAACATTTTACAAACCATCATGCAAATAAATATCACTTCATGACGTATCAGTTATGTTATTTTGAACCATAGCTTAGTTAATAAATGATAACGTTATGTACAGGGCTATAGTAGACCAATTCTTTCAAGACTGGCACAATGGTATATTTATTGTGACTAGAATAAATTACAGCTCGTGACCTTAAGAGATAACACATTTTCAAAGCCCACACAGATTTATTCACAGAGAGCAACTTATAAGCTGTCAGCTACCAAGAGCTTTTCTGTTTGGGGCTGTGCAACATCTTGAGATGGCAATGTGGGCCCATACCGACACTCCAACCAGGTTCCACCAGATGTTCAGGTGCTGACCTCGCTGGGCTTTTTTGGCCACAGGAACATTCAAGAGGGAGCTTGGAGTCCAGGTGGGTACATCGGAGGCATCTCTCAGTCACATCCTCCCATGAATCCTGAAGAGTATAAACCTACTGGCCAGACAATATATTAAATTCCCCTATCCTGATCATAAAAAGCTTCTAATCAAGGCATTTTGGTTTTTTGTTGCTGCTCTAACCAACATTATATGCACAGTAGACTGGACACACTCTCTTGATTAATTCCCGTACCTCAACCGTAAACCGTGCCACTCAATTAATGTCCAAATCATCTGCGACTCCCAGAACCATATGTTAAATGTGGTCTCCTGATCAGGGATACATGCTGGATGTGTTTGGATACAGTATATAAATTTAATACAGTATACAACCAGTGGTAAGCTGCTTTACACACAAAAAATGTGCATGTATGACAGCAGTTGCAGTTGCTAGCATCTCATGCCTGTGTCTGGCAATGGTTTTCTTGGCCTCTGATTTCAGGTCAAACCACTTTTTTATTTCTTCATTCTTCACACTACTGAATATATCTCATCTACAATTTCCATTCTGCAGCAGAATTTCTACTTGTCTTCATGAATATTTGTGTGCACACATGCCCCTGTGTCCTTTTATATGGATTTAGGGGGCGTTCACCTATGCTAATTGGAGCAACTTGCACGCACTTTAAATTTCTGAAGACAACCATCCTAAGAATACAGCTGCAAAAAAAATCTGAGGTTTAGGAACAAGATATGAATGCAACATAGACTTTTTAAATAATTTCTTAAGAGTATTTTTTTTTTAAAATATGAAAAACGTAAGACGATATTAATGAATGAGGCCCAATGTGATTAGTTACACCTGATTGAATTAACAAGTATCGTTCAGGAATGGAGTAATCCTTTAACCATCTCCATGTTCCTGTAATTTTAATTTTATCTTTTTATTTTATTTATCCGTTTATTTTTCAAACTGTTGCTGCTATATCTTACACTTGGCTGTTATAAATGACACTGGATAAATACAGATGATTTTGTGTGTGTTCATTTCAGCAGCAAAATTAATATATTTTAAAATGTTTTATTATTATTATTATTATTATTATTATTACCCACCATATGACAGGCTGTATGGTATGTATTCAGAGACAGGGTGACATTTGACTCCAACTACCCACTGGAAGACCTCCAGGCAGAAAAAGTGCCAACCAGCTCTCAGTTCAAGGATAGTGAAGTGCAAACATCTGAAGAAAGCTGAGAAAAGCTTGCGGTTACACCAATTAGGCCTTTGTCAAAGCAGTAAAAAGGTTCAACAAGAACATATGACAAGCAACTAAATAGGATGAAGAGAACAACAGTATGACATTGTTATGCCTTGTGAGGTAGGGGTGTCATTAGAGCTTAAACTTTGTGTTCTGAAGCATTTTAAACTCATGCTAAAACTAAACTCGTATGTCCAAAATATCAAACACCCAAATAAAAGTGAAAAAATATTAACAGTAAGTGTACATTAACTGTATCTCAGTAACGTTTTTTATTTTTAATTTTTTTATCCTGTTCAGGGTTGAGGTAGATCCAAAGTCTATCCCTGGTATGTTGGGCACGAGGGAGTATAATACAATGAATTGCAGTGCAGCTTCAAGCCCTCATATACACCTGTGGGAAATTATATCTTATTAAATCCATGTTTTTGGGAGGTGATATGAAACCCAACACTGAAGTAGAAAGAACATGCTCAAGCACTGGAATGACCCCAGCATGTGCCACTGCAGCACTTATCCAAAGATTAATGCTTCAGAAAAGTAAGTGCTACAGAAATCTTTGAATACTCTGCAACAGAAAGGGGGCGAGTAAGTAATAGACCACTTTTCCAATGAAAATATCATAGAGACTGTATGGCATTACCTTCACAAACAGAAGCAAGTAGCACATAGACTAAAAAAGAGCAAAGACAAGTTCTCCAAGATTCATGTTTTTAGTAAACAGCACATTTTTACATTCCTGTTAAGGCTAATGTCAACAAATTAATACTTTAATGTAATAGACATTTTGTGAGTGTGGAAGGATGGTGATAAGATTTTTTTGAAGATAAGATTTGCTGTTATTTTGCTCTTCACCATCCTTGTATATGGACAACCAAAAATGGATAGATAGAAAAAGTATATTTAAAAAATGCTTCAGTAGAAAATAAACAATTACTATTTGTTAGCCACAAGACCCTTTAAGAGCAGCATATGTGTCTTTATTAGTCTCAGGTGGGGTCAATCCTAATATAAACCAGAACCACCAATTACGTCAGTGTAGCTGGGGGCGTGGTTTAGACTGGGTCTCACTGGGAGGGAGATGTTTGTGGAAATACTAAAGGAGTAATGATTAACATGGCACACCTGAGCCTGTTATCCCATGGATATTTATATTTTGTGATCTTTCTCTTTGTTTCCTGAGCAATAAGCTATGGCTGTGCGTAGTTATGAGCTGAGTACTGTAAAAGTAGACAAAAAAGCAGCAAAAAATGTACTACTGTGTATACATTGCATCAAGCCCTGTTGATCCACATATAATAACTGTTAAATGTTTATTGATCCATCAAATGAGCCTAGTTTTAGAGCTATCAGAATCCCTATTATAGTGCACTGATGCTCTTTCTCATGCCAGTATGCCATACAGAAATTTATATGTGGATTGACTGAGGTTTTGACATTGTGTATTTGGGGCTGTTCTTGGTCTGCTGTATTCTCTGAGCAGAGTACATATGCATGGTGTGCAGAATGCATTATGTAATGTACACATGGTATTGGGTATGCGTAATGCGTGCCTGCAGATTCCATGCATATGGAACCCCAGTCCGGTAAGTCTCTGTTTGCTGTGCTGTTTCTTCAAAAATGGCAACATTACTTATAGGAGAATATCTTCTTTTAGAAGAGCAAACAATTGCAATCACAGTGGCATTACGAAAACAACAAAGAGAAAGTAGCCTTACCAGGTTCATCCTATATAACAAAAGTGGGATGAATTGGAAGCTTTCAATCATTTTGTAAGGATTGTCTCGCTTACATCATGCACAAGAAAATACCCCATGGGGATTTCAGTGGGGAGCTGGCAAAAATTGCTACATGCACTGATTGCTTTTGCCACATGTATATGGAATCTGCCCTGCTTTGAGAAACCATTTAGATTTTTTGAGGCATTCTACACATACTATGCATTTGGAATATCAGCTTACTGCTGAGATACTGTCCAACACACCTTTGCTTTAATATTAATATTTGGCTTCAATTTTACAAAACATAGTCACACTACTCCAGTTATAGAAATTCTTTTTTAAAAGAGAGAATTAGATATGAACAATATGTGATATATATATATAGTTATGTGGACAAATGAAGTTTGAGCTACAAGGGCTATGGAAAAATTGCATGTAAATTAATTTTGAACTTAAGTTTACCAAATACACTCCTTAGCAATTAATACCACTGTAAATGCTGTCAGCATGAAATTTGGAACAACTTCTCAACCCTTTGAAATCTTAATTTACAGAAAGTTTCAACAATATTTTTTACTTGGAACATTTTCAGCATAGTCAATGTTTTAATACACTCGAAAGTAAAACTGCAGTTTCATTTCTCATCACATTTGAAAGCCACCTCGGTTGGATCAAATTCATCCCCTAAACTGGACTCTTCTCCATCAGACTGCAAACATACACTTCCTTCATCATCTTCATCATGCCTTTATGTAATATGGAAAAGTTGCTGTTAGTGAGCACCACAAGAGAGATGGAAAAGTTGTTTATGATCAAGGGGTTTGAAAAAGGACCTATTTTTATTGGTTTGCTGTGGGAATTATGTGCTTTTTACATTAAATGATTCCATAGCAAAAATTTCAGGCTAAGTATTTATACTGGAGATGGCGGGAGAATCCCAGAACATGTACAATGTTTACTGATGACTTTCTGCCACAAGCAGACAGTTCACTTTGTTTATTTACTGTCTACTGTTTATTTCAATCCATGTGGACCCTTTTCAGAGCCTTTTTAATGCACCAGGTCACACTCTACATGCACACCGAGACACAACTTCCAGCTCGCTCTCCTGTCACTAACCTCTTTTCTTTCTTTCTTTCTTTCTTTCTTTCTTTCTTTCTTTCTTTCTTTCTTTCTTTCTTTCTCTCTGAAAGACACACACTGCACACACAAATAGGCGTCCTAATTAGCCACAGGTGCATTTAATTACCTACCTGCCGACTTTACTACCTGACACCTCTCCACCTGCCCCAACTTTTTTTTTAATCGGTTATGTATTACCTCATTAAATGCAGGTTTTTATGCATATATGGTAGGCCCGAGCTGTCCAGGGTGTACTCTGCCCTCGCCCAGAGTTGGCTGAGATGGCCACCAGCCTCCCCGCGACCCTAACTAGGATTAAGCGGTTTAGAAAATGAATGAATGAATGAATTAATGAATGAATGAATAATTGTTAAATCTAGACATTTTTCTATCATTTTCTGCTAAAATCTAAAAACGATCATTTTGCAATAATTGGCTATATGTGGTCCTGTGACTTCTAACTGGTTTCAGCTGGAGAATCACAAATGTACGGTCACATCAGTTACTGTACACAATTTATCAAAACTCTCCCAGATTTATCACCAGTCTGACGTTATATGGATAGAAAAGTTATCACTCTGGGATTGACCACACGCACGTTAAAACAAACCTCTCATAAATATGTGAATTTAAACTGGTAGTCATTCAAATTATATGAAAGTAGAGTATTCTTAGTTTAGAAAGACTATTATTTCCATTTCATCAAGACTCCACTGTAACAAAAGGCAACATTCACCCTAGACTCAGTTTAAGTACAGTATCAAAGCATCTACAAATCAGACCACCACTGTGGTACAAATAGTTTATAGTATGCAGTAATGATAACTTTGACTTAGCTGTTATTAGCTTGTAAATAATAGCCCTCCTAATGCATACAAACCAAAGTCTCCTGCTCAATGTGTCTCTGGCAGGCGGCAACCATCTGAGCTGGGAGAAAAGGCTTACCTGGCAGTCTCTTAAAGTGCAATACCACTGGGATCCTCTAGGGAATGGCTACAGAAGACTTCCTGTTCCATAGACTTTGATGGACCCTTTCACGGTTACCGCCATTTTGGCGCAGTGCATCCTGGGACCGTTTGGGAACAAACTAACCGAGGGAACCGTGACGAGTGGACGTGCTGATTCGGCAGTGGCAAATAACTGCGTTTAATATGGAAACATTAATTGAATTTTGGAACAACTGTTTTTAAAGTGATTGGGGAACATCAGAGTTGGCTTTTATCAAATTTTAGTGAACGGATTGAACTGTCCGTGCTCTTAACGTTAGCTGTTTGTGGTCACATTTGAACTTTGGGAATTTCAAGATGGCCAAACACCAGCTAGGACTTTTAAAGTTTTTATCCACTACTGGAATGGTGTGACTAGAGGGACACCTGGATATGATTTATATAACTTAAATTCATTCAGTTTACACGTAGATTAATAGAGAACAGATCCCAGTACTGTAGTAATGTAAAGTTAGCTTAGCTGCTATATGTTCAGATTTTCACCTGATAAACTGCACTAACCAACAGTTAATTGTATTTTACCCATATTAACAAACAGCTATCACTGTTAACACTCATAAACTATTTTAAAACAGTGTTTTCCTCTGTCCCCGAGTGGTTAGCTCGTTAGCTTATAAACAGTTAATACCCATTCTTACACTAGTACGTTGGCTCACTCATTGTAACTTCAGCTTCAATTACACTATAAAATACTTCTCATATATGTAATATGTGCAAGATATGCACATTTCTGTATTTAGCTAATTAAATTACTTAAACATTTAGCATGGCTTATCTCGGAGTACAGGTAGTTGGGCCATAGGGTGGGACATAGACCGGATGGGCGGGTTAATCCACCCATTGCTCCTCCCATTCTCCCAGCATGCTACTCGGTCGTGTCAAAATACGTCACTTCTGGAGCAAAAAATTAAAGATGGCAATGGCGAATATTAAACTTCCGGGGCTTCCTCACAGCAGTTCAGCAACATAGCACAAACCAATGGGTGGCGACACGGTAGGCTATGTCCATTTCTTTTTACAGTCAATGGTCTCTGTTCTGGACCCACTGCTTTTCCTCCTTATTTATGCTACCTTTGTGTACAATTATTTGTAAACCAGGTATTAGAGCTTCCTAACATAAAAGCCACACATTTGAGTAGTGTGGAACGAAATTTATTGAGAATGCTAGACACACTGGCACCCCATGTGTGCAGACACTGTGCTTTCCAATCAGATTTAGTCAGGCAGCTATGTACGGTAATGGCTCCTGCTGAGGATGGGAGGAAAGCTGACAGTTTATGCAGTGGTAGACTTCACGGGCTTGCCTGAACTGCTGGAAGAGATTTTCAGAAGTGAGTTATCAGCCTGTGGCTAAAATAGAAATGTGTCATCATTTCAGTGAGACAGGCATAAGCTCCAGGTTGCTGGAGAAACAAGGCTTTTTATCCATTCATCCATCCATTTATTTATTCATCCATCCATCAATTATCTATACCACATAGCTGGCGTCAATTCCAGAGAAGCAGGGGTGAGAAGCAGGGTACTCCCTGAACAGGTCAGCATTCTATTGCACAAATAACCATTTACACACATTCACAGCTCTGGGAAATGTTGTGGCAGAAAGTGTCCAGTTCACAACGCAAGAGATCCAAGTTCATTTTTCAGGTGTTTATTTAGCCTTTAGGAAAAGAAAGGCATACAATCAATCAAACAAAAGAAGAAGAACCTCGGACCCCGTCTACCATCCTCTATCTCTGATTGGATCTCCAAAGTTCCTCCTCACGCCCATGACTAATTCCTAGATGCTGAGTGGTCCATCAAGACCCCTCCATTTATACCTTCAAGTTCACCATCTTTTCAGTTCGCCACCTTTAATTTCTGGCATTACACTTGCTGAGATTGTTTACTTTAGGATTATTACTATGTTGAGGCTAGCTTAACAAAAAAAAGACAATTGCTTCACTGTTTCTTAACCCTGTAGTTACCGCCTGTCTTTAAGTGACCTTGAAGGTCTTAGCTCAACGCCACCTGGTCGAGCTCCCAGAGCTAAGAACATTGTGTTGTCATCGAGCAATCCTTGTACTGAGTGGAATGGAAGAAAATAAAATAATCTTACACTCACTTCAGTGAATAAACTACTCATACTTAGTTCTCCATTACAGGATTACAAATGTCTTTAAAAAAAGGAAATGTGATCACTCATTCAAAGATATTACAATTTCTGTATTCATATTCATGTTGATGCTGTTAATGATCAATAATTAATTCGAGTACGTGATAGGGAATTCCAGCAATTTGCAAAAGATTTATGGAGGACCAATAAATGACATTATGACATTTCAGACCAGCATAGGCCTTCCTGAGTTCATGGGTCCAAAACACACAGCCCCCCCAATGGCACCTGATACCCCTGATGTTGTCCTCCACAGCAACTTAAAGCAGCCAGTTGGTCTAATCTGCCTCTTTGAACTGTAGAAGGAAACTAGAGCACCCAGAGAAATCCAACACAGGTACAGGAAGACAGAAATTACAGTGAGTATGAGATCACATCCACCAGGTAGAACCAGATATCTGAACCAGAACCATGACAACCAGATGCAACCAGTGGTACAAGATTGAACAACTTGCTTTACATTGCTCAGAAACTCCTCAGCTGGGCCTGTTCACAATGAGCCTTACTGGGAACTAACCAATGGTCATTGACTCAGTAGAGAAGTATGGTATCAGTGTTGTGATGTGTGATGTGCAACTTAATGCTGAGCTGTATCACCACTGGGACAGGTTGCATTGGCCCATGACTATAACTTTAATCTTTCATCCCTCATCATGGCTATTTCTTTTACTGCCTGTTCTTTTCTTTTCACAGGATAAAAATATCTATGTATACAAAGACATGACATGATTTTTTTTTCCAGATGCAATAAACATACAGGGTGGCATGGTGGCCTGGTGATTAGCAAGAGTTTGCATGTACCTCCAGGTACTCCTGTTTTCCTCCTACAGTCCAAAGACATAGCAAATTGCCCCTAGGTGTGAGTGTGAGTACAAATGATTGTGTGTGTGTGTGTGTGTGTGTGTGTGTGTGTGTGTGTGTGTGTGTGTGTGTGTGTGTTTTCCTGCGATAGACTGTCCAGTTTGTTCAGGGTGTACCCTGCCTTCACCCAGAGTCGGCTGAGATAGGCGACAGCCTCCCTGTGACCCGAGTAGGAGCAAGCAGTTCAGTAGTTGAATAAATAAATGAATATACATACAGCCAGTAGTGTTACTTGTTCATGTTTAAGTTGATTCTTACTCATGAGCAACAGCAGAGGGCAGTAACACATAATAGATTTCTGTTTGTGCTGAGTAACAGCTGAGGCTTTTCAAATGGAATAAATTTCTGCAGGAAGAGACACATCGAATGCATAGCATTTTCACTTCAGCCAAGAGACATGCCGCCAGTTAGGATTCTGTTCATTTAATTGTAATGAGACATTATGAAAGTCACCTTGGGGGCCGTAAACTATCGTGATCATACAAATCCCTCTAATTAAAAATAAAAAAGGCCTTAAGCAAAGGCTTGGAAGCTTATGAGACGTATTGTTCTCCATCTTCCTTTCAAATAGTACAAAAGCCCTTGGTATAAAGTCAGTGCTATTCCTTAAGCTTTCACGCATTCTAGACTCAGTTAACTTTCAACAGCATTAATTCATCAGCAGCTCTGTGACAGTGTCTGGCTGCTGCATTTGTGGGTATATTTAATAAGTGTCATTTCCCTTTTCAAAGTGGCATTGATATAACTTTATTGCAGATTCTTCCATGTTGATAAAAGCAGACTGACTGTCATCAGTGTGATCATCGCAATTTAATAAACATTGATTGGCAAAGAATAATGAATGCCTCAGGAGACGACCGGCATCCTGGGTTGGGGAGAATCACTGATCTGTCAGAAAACAGAGACAGAGAAAGAGAGGGGGAAGATGTGAGATAAGAGAAGAGGGATGTAAATAGTGAAGAAGTGAAATGCTGCTTGCCTTCATCCCCAAAAGCATCCATGAGAACAGATGGTGAAAACAACAGTAGAATAAATGTTGAGTTGCCAGCATATGAGTTGCTATACTGACATACCTAATAAAGTGGCTATTGGAGAGGGGTGAATTAATAAATTACATAAATGAGTTAGTGTGTGGAAATTGTTAAAATTTGCTGGATGCAAGTTTGGACAAGTTTCTTCTCTATATTTGAAAAATAGAATTGAGTGAATGTGAGTGAAAGATAATTTTGGAAAAAGAGATGTGCATCTAATGGCGTAGTGGTTAGCACGTCCGCCTGACAGCAAGAAAGTCCTGTCTCATGCTCAATGAGGGCATTTCTGTGTAGAGTTGGCGTGTTCTACCCATGCTTGCATGGGTTTTCTCCATTTACTCTGGTTTCCTCCCACAAAGACATGCGCACTAGAATAACTGACTGTTCCAAATTGCCCCAGGCGTAAATGTGAATGGTTGTGTGTGTTTGCCCTGCGATGAACTGTCAAACTGTTCAGGGTTTACAACCACCACCCTCACCCAGTGCCTGCCAAGATAGGCTCCAGCCTCTCTGTGACCCTAGGAGGATTAAGTAGTTCAGCAAAATGATCGAGTGAGTTGTGCATATTTCTCCATAAGATCTATCTGAAGGTTATAATTAGAATTTTACTCTAACACACATTTAAAAATTATTCAAAGTTATGTTTTAAATTTACTCAACATTAAATATTACAGCACAACAGTAATGGCACTTTGTTGTTTAGTATGTGGTTATCATGCGGACAAATAAGTAAGACTGACAATATATACAGTACATAGTGCAGGAAAATATTAAGCACATTTCTATGTTTCTATTAAACATATTTCTATTCAGTGAAATGTTGAACAGAGATTCTTTTTACCTAATAATCTACATAGTAAAAGAAACTGTAATATCCATATATTCATTAATTTTCCAAAACGCTTTATTCTACTAAGGTAACAGGGAGGCTGCAGCCTATCTCAGCCGACTCTTGGCAAAGGCAGGGTGCGCCCTGAATAGCTTGCCAGTCCACAGCTTAGATCTCACAGCCAACACACACACAACCATTCACATTTACACCTTGGCACAATTCGAAACAGCCACTTAGACTAATGTGCGTGTCTTTGGACTGTGGAAGAAAACTGGAGTACACGGAGGAAAGCTTCGTAGTGGCTAACACATCCGACTTACAGCAAGAAAGTCCTGGTTTCAAGTCCAGGGCTCAGCAAGGGTGTTTCTGTATGGAGTTTGCATGTTCTCCCCATGCTTGTGTGGGTTTCCTCCAGGTATTCAAGTTTCCTCTCACAGTCCAAAGACATGCACATTAGTCCCACAGTGTGACTGTGACAGCTCTGACTTTTATTACTGTTATAGGATCACCAAGTTTTGAGTATTTTTTTAAAGGATGTTTTATGTCCAATGCTTCACAGCAACAAAGTTTTCATTTTTCTTTTTTTCTCCTGTAGCATACCCTTGCTAATTGTGCTATTCATCTTTGTTATGTAGCATATTTTGTTTTGTTCTGTAATTCAGACGCTTTCTTGGCGCTCAGTATATTTTTTGACAGGATTTGTATTGGGCTGCTGGCACAGCACTACAGTGTACAGAAGGATTCCCTGTGGCGTACAGAAGGGTGGAAGAACTTCCTCTCGCAGGAGGATAGAATTACTAAAGCCTTGAAGAGTCCCAGGGCAGGAGGCTGCTAAATGCTCTGTCTTGTAAATGCTTTTTCTGTTGCTTGGCACTCACACTAAATTGAATAGCGATATAGCTCTGCCTACTAAAATGTCTTCATTGTAGCTCAGTAGGTTGATCTAAATTCCATGCAAGTGCTTCCTGGGACCATGCATTAATCTGCAGCTACATCAAGATTCTTCTCTGTTTCTCTTGTATTTGTGGTTGCAGAAGATATATAATGTATATAACCTAATGGCTTCCTAAATCCATAATCTATATATAATGTATAGCAAGCAAGTTAGTTAAATGACAGGTTTGCTTTACATTATCCAGCTTATTACATGTCTGCTTACAAAATACCGTATTGATTTAAAAACAATTGTATTGTTCTGCTAATGATGCGCAATGGACTATTATTAAAATAATAATAATGAAGTGCTGAATACTGTAATTGACTAAACAGAATTCCGTATTCTTTGTGACAAGCTATGTTAAAATACCTGTAAAGCCTAGAAATTAAAACCATTAGGGTCACAGGGAGGCTGTGCCTATCTCCCCCGCCACTGGGCAAAGGCAGGGTACACCCTGAACAGCTCGCCAGACCATTGCAGGGCAACACACACACACACCCAACCATGCACACTCACTTTTACATGTAGAGGCAATTTGGAACAGCCTGTGCTGGCTGTGGGAGAAAACCAGAGTACGCCGAGGAAACCCACGAAGGCACAGAGAGAACATGCAAACTCCACACTGAAACACGCAAACCTGGGACTCAAACCCAGGACCTTCTCGCTGTGAGGCAGACGTTCTAACCACTACACCATCATGCCACCCACCCCAGATCCTGAAATCTAGAGGTAACTATGCAGCTCTGGCTTCAGTATTATGCCGTCTGTCAGGTATGTTTTATGTATCTGTAGAGCATATTTTGTTTGTGTTAAAGAGAGTGAGAGACAGAGAGAGTGTGTGTGTGTAGAAGGGATAAAAAGATCATTAAAGGTTAAGGACATGGTGATAGACAGCACTTTAACAAGACAGTGATTGAATAAGATGAGATTTCATATAGTGTGGCCAGAGAACTAAAGATAAGACCCGGTTGGGAGTCCCAGTGAGCAGTGGTCACCCTGCCCATCTCCACTATTTTAGGGTGGAAGGCACAGAGCCACACACTGAGTAACGTGCTACCGCTCACTTCCACAGAAAGGCTGTGAGAGCTGTAAGACTCCACAATCACTATATTTTCTGTTACAGGGATTTACCCTGACTAAGATCTCTCATCGGCTTGGCGCTCTCTAATGAGATGGATTAGCAGTCTCAGCTTCTTTAAATCTCTTCATGATCCACAGAGATCTTCAGTCATTTAAACTCATATGCCTTTAAAAAAAAAAGTTTTATTTAAAATGTTTGAAATTAAAACTAAAAAGTTAAAGTTAGTACTTAATCGGAAGTTGTTGTGTATTCTTTTACATTAGTCTCACAAGGATCAGTGTACTGTGGCAATTAACCGCATGCCTGCATGAGGTTTGTCTGCTGCTGTCAATCTTTGATATAATTAAAATTTTCAAGCCAATATTGAGGATGTTGAAACAGCTCAGAAGTAGGTAAATAATATTTTAGTAGATTGTATACTGAAATGTATTCAAGTTAATAGCTTTCCATATCTGTATCTTGATTACTGTGCAGATTAAATCAAATTCACTGCAAGTTTACTGTAGATTTGATAAAATCATCTCAGTACAGACTCTTCTAGAATTCATAGTGAATGCTCACAAAAATATATGTCATCTATTTAAGAAAGAAAATAATCATAACACCTCGGAACACTGGAGTTATCAAAGAGAGTGTTGGCATGAACCTGGTATCAGCACCATTCCTTAAATGCTTACTCTGGTCTTAAACTATAACATTAAGGATCTCATTTTATATCCAAATTTATTCTTCGATGTTCAAAAAAGTCATATAGGAACTTTTTGTTGCTAAAAAACAACAACAACAACAACAAAATGTGGTCAAAATCTGAGATTAGTATAGAGAGTGATTGGAAGCCTGCATTGGCCTGGCCTGGCGGTCCAATGATATTACTTACACTGGTATTTTAGCTTACACTCTGGGGTGTGCTCACGTTAAAACGTACACTCCGGAAATGTCTAACATTGACTCTCAGTGTCATCTAAACTTGTGGCAGAGAAGGAAGTTCCAGCTTTGACTTTGCATGCTGTCATTTGTCAAAACTGGGACCGGTAGGAAGATGATATACTGTTCTAGTATAAAATGCAAATCCTGACTTTATTGACTGGGAAAGGCTAAATTTAACAATATTTTGAAAAAGTACATAGATGTTCCCTTACAAGCTTGATAGTAGTATCATTGATATAGACACCGTACCAGTCGAAGAATTTTCCCAATTTTTTTCACCTCAGTGTCCGCTGATA
This sequence comes from Tandanus tandanus, assembly GCA_039654325.1. Taxonomy (NCBI): domain Eukaryota; kingdom Metazoa; phylum Chordata; class Actinopteri; order Siluriformes; family Plotosidae; genus Tandanus; species Tandanus tandanus. The sequence continues at coordinate 30,429,718 of JBCNYH010000027.1, read as the reverse complement.
GCTCTCACACTGCAGCCATTAAATACCAGTACCAGTGAATGCCATTGTTTAAATCCAGTGCTTTGGATCTGTTTAATGCTTCATAATGGTGCTATACTTGTACACAGCTCCCAGTAAAAAGCTACTGCCATAGTCATAGAGTTCACTGGATTAAATTAATATGAATATGAAATTACTGTGTATGGACATTAATTTAACCATTTTAACGTCAAGATATTACTGTCGGGTCTCAAGTTTGCTCTTGCATTTGCTAGTGGCTGCAGATACATGATGCACAGACACTTCGCAAATGTATTTTTACTTTCTCAAAAGACACTGTGATGAAATTTTAAGGTTACACATAGCAGCCATCTCATTAAAAAATTCAATTCACAAAATCAACTTTAGTACCAAGACAAAAAAAGTTTAATCATATCCCAACCACTAACTGTTCATGAGTCAGAACAGCAAACAGCACTTTATCCAAAACTTGCTTTCTAAAAATGGCATGCAGCCATGTTGACTTTCCTGTCTGAATATGAAACAAGCCTAATGTGGTGGTAATCTTAGAGGTTAGTATAACACAATCATACCTGTTATACAACAAAGTCTACTTACATTTTATGGTGTTCGGCTGGGATTACTGTGAGGGGAAAAAAACCCCCCCTGAAATCCCCGCATGAATTAGATGAATGCTCCTTGCTGCTCTAAATCTCACTCTGTTTCATCACTGAACGTGAGTTTGAGATGTGAGTGAGATTTCATGATAAAAAAATGCAGTTTTTCCTCTTTATTCTAGTCTGAGGTCTAAATGTCAGGGCATATTCTGACAAGCTATGCTAAATAAATACATAGGTACTTTAACTTGGGACAACCTATGAAACAGCACAACAGTCTACTTAAGACTAATTTTCACTCATTTGCTGAACGGCTTATTCCTACTAGGCTCATGGGGAGGCTGGCACCTATCTCAGCCAACACTGAGCGAAGGTGGAGTACACCCTAAACAGCTCGCCATACCACTGTATGGCAAACACACACAACCATTCAATCTGGCAGTCTGGAACAGACAAATTAGCCTAATGTGCATGTCTTTTGATTGTGGGAGGAAACTGGGCACAGGCACGGGGAGAACGTGCACAGAGAAACACCCAAAGACTTGAACCCTGGAGCTTCTTGCTGTGAGGAAAATGTGCTAACCACTACGCCACTGTGCCACCCTCCTTAAAACCTAAATTTTAAAATAAATAATTTAAAAGGGTTTTTCTTTTTTAAACTGTTTATTGCTATTTTTTTTTTTATTTAATCACAATAACCCTAATGACTTGTGGTTAGTCTCTGGGTTGTATTTCTTCTTTAAAGCAGCAGATGGCAGCATGTCTCTCTGATAAAACTGCTTATTCTTTATGGAGACATTCTCTTCTGTCGGTCTCTGACTCCCTCAGCTCACAGTCACAGTCTCAGACTATGATGTCATATTTATTCAGCAAAGCAAATTTATCCAATTGCAGAACATTCAAACAGGTTTTTCACATCTTTAGCATTTTCATTAAGATTTTCTAACTCATTAAAGCCATGTCAGTTAAATTGAATCAAATTTCACAATTAATAAACAATGATATGTGATACGATTAATAAACACAATTAATAAACAATGATATGTGAGCTTTGGTTCATTGGTCTGACCCAACATGCATCCTAAATGGATGGAAAAAGGGATTTTAATGAAAGCTGTTACATCATTCAGAAACAGTTTATGCGTATCAGTGATCAGTGGGAGGTTGGCGTACCTGATGCTATATCCTGCTCATGGGATTAGATACAGGCATCACCGGCTATCATCAGTAAGGCTTTTCCATTACTTTTTTGCTTTTAACATGATGAAGTTCCTCCATTGTTACATCCATCATCATTTAGAGTAATTACAGTAAGCAGTGCTCAGGTAAACATTAGACAAGCAAGAATACCACTGGTTTTGTTTTTTTTTGTTTTTTTTTTTAATCCAATATCAATAATGTAAGAGCAGATTAAACCTAATCTGGTTTATCCATGTCTGGCCTTGAAATTAGGATGGAGACAGTAGGCCCTACTATGTGTGATGCCTGACATTAGGAGAAATGGATCCTGGGATAAGTTAGGCTAGTGATTGAGGAGGAAAATTACGAATCATCTTTACAATAAACAATTTAGGAAATCAAGAATAACCATTTCAGTGGCAATTTCATCAGGATACAGTTTGGCACGGCTCACTTACAAACAATGCTCATTGCAACACAAACATTCTGGCAGTATATCTTAAAGGTCAGATAATATACCCATTTTCAGACCTTTATTTTTCAACACCAGTGGAGCACCAAAGTATGTTTTGTTTTTTTTTGTTGTTGTTTTTTTTGTAAAAAAAACCTCCACAGTTCTTCAGGAAGCTGTTTCCCTACCTTCCCCTAAAATGCTGATTTTGAATGTGTGCAATGGAAAGCCTGTTTGGCTTCCTTCTCACATTTATAGTCTTTCCTCTTTCTGTGCCTACTCTGCTCTGATTGGTCCTTTAAAAGCTCAACGCTCAGTGCACTGGGAGGCAGACCGGGATATGTGGAGATACTGCTGTTCACCAGTGGGGGAAGGTCAGCTAATCAGATGGCCCAGCACTAGTGTCCACCCCCATCATAAAAATAAGAATAAAATGGGTGAAAACCTTGAGTGTCATCTTACACAATTCATCAGCACTGTAATAATATATGTGGGTAAAAAAGTGGAAAAAAAATAGTATCTCCCCTTACTACTTTTTGATGCAAAATACATATATATATATATATATATATATTTTTTTTTTTTTTTTTTTTAATCTTTTGGTCAAGAACAAAAGAACCTAAAATGATCGTTAGGAACATACAGAGAGGTAAGAATAACTGAG
>JBCNYH010000027.1:30414556-30425893 GCA_039654325.1 Tandanus tandanus | reverse complement strand
AATATAGGGGGGGAAAAAAGTGGAAAAAAAAGAGGATCTTCCCTTACTACTTTTTGGGGCAAAAGACAGATAGAGGGAGAGAGAGAGTTTTTTTTTTTTTTTTTTTTTTAATCTTTTGGTCAAGAGCAACAGGACCTAGAATGATCGTTAGGAACATACAGAGAGGTAAGAATAACTGAGGCTGCTGCTGATTTAACTGTAGACAAGATTGTGGTTTCATGTAAGTTATCATTCATGTTAGGTGATTACACACATGGAAACAACTATTTAATTTGAATTTGGAGTGATTTTTATTTTAATTTCATATTTCATGTATATGATAGATCTGTAAAACACCAATAGCACTGAAAGAGAAGGCACAAGTGTAGTAAATGTGAACTTTGACAGAGCTCTTAGTTTAGTGTTTTTTGGTTTGAACAAAAGGTTCAAAGTATTTTATTTAGGATATGTCCAGAGAACATGATGCAAAAAACCAGCAGATCATTATTACACACATGAAACTCTTGAATGGAAAGATATCACTAATGTAACAGCTCTCTCTCTCTCTCTCTCTCTCTCTCTCTCTCTCTCTCTCTCTGTGTGTGTGTGTGTGAGAGAGTGAGAGAGAGAGAGAGAGAGACAGTTTGCCCCACATCATCCTAATTATGCCACCCATTCCATGTTATATAACACACTGCTTGACCCTAATAGTTTTGTTAAGCTATTCATAGAGTCACACATTTGATTTTATACATTCAATATATACTACATGAGAACTGTGCAATCTGATTGGTTTGTTATCTCAGGATTTAGAAACATTGGGCCTTATTCTGCAACCATTCTTACAAACAAATTCATTCCTTACCCTCACTTAATAGTTTTCTGGCTATCACCAATATTTTCTTATTTTGGATTTGTTCTTAGCTAAAAACATAATCTACGAACACGAAAGAGTACTCTTACGAAATAACGCAAATATTGGTGCCGAGGTGATGTGAAATTGGTACAATTTATCTGGTTAATAATATGATGTCAGTGACTGAAATATTTTGTTTTACCATATTAAACTTGTTATGATAATTATTTTCATTATGTTATAAAGCATCATGCAGATAAATATCACTTCATGACATATCAATTATGTTTACTGGTACAATTGCATATTTACTCTTAGGAAAATAAATTAAAGCTTGTGTAGTTAGGATAAAATGTCTCTTTGAGGTTCACGTGAATTTATTCTCACTGATGAATAGCTTAAAAGATGGTTTCAGCTACCGAGAGATTTTCCTTATGGAGCTATGCTACACTGGTACTTGCAGACGTTCCAAACAGTTCAAATATTGACTGCCTTGGGCTTTTTCTGGCATGGACATTTCAGAGGGAGCTCAGAGAACAGGTGGGTATATCACAGGCAAGTCATGTCCTCCCACAATTCCTTTAGAGTATAAATCTAGTGATCAGACAATATAATACATTTCCCATTTCTGAACATGAATAGCTTCTTATCAAAACAGAATTGAATTCCTGTTGCTGGCTTACTCAACATTTTCTTATTTGGGATTTGTTCCTAGCTAAAAACATAATCTACGCATTAGGCCCAAATTAGACAACAATTAATTGAACGTTTGTAATTTTTACTGTTTAATTACATTTACAGTATTATAACTTTACAATAAACATGTTGAGGATCTTAAGAACAACACCAGTTTCAGTGCAGTTTTTAGTTTTATTTTGAATGTTTCATTTCTTTGAGTGTTTTTGAAACTGTGCCTAGTGTAGGTGCTATATGTCAGTGTCTGGGTGATTTTTTTCTTGGTTGTCCAAGACTGCCTCTGAGATCCAACAAAGAGAGTGGGAACTGGGGACACGAGTGGAGGTCCTGCTGGCGGGTTGTGAGTGTGAGGTCCCAGGTTTTGGTACAGTGGATACTGGTCCGGCTGATTGACCTGTAAATAAATGGTAACAGTTTGAAACCATCCTTGTGATCCTTTTGTTTCTGATGTTTTACTTCTCTACAATTTTTGGTTATTGCTGCAAAAGCAAATATCAACAAGTAGAGTACAAGCTAAGCATTTTAGAGCAGATCACAAAAAGGGCAGAAGAACCACTGTTTTACAGCTACTGATTTAATTGAAAAGCTAAAGTAAAATTCCCTGACCCATGTGCTCAGTCAGTGGCACACCCGAGATGCGCTGGTCAAGCTCTGACAACTCAGGGCCAGCCATCCTACTTCCATGGGTCAGCATCTCACGACTGTGTTTGGTGATTTTTTTTTTTCTTGGCCTCTGATTTTAGGTCAAACCACTTTTTTCATTTCATCAGTGATGCGCATTCACTGCACGTTCTCTGGGCATTCACTGTGTGCTTCACTCTGATTCAGGGCCTTTTATCCACTATTCACACCACTGAATATAATATCCCATCTGGAATTGGCATCTTGCAGCAGCATTTTTACTTCAGAAGAAGTAAAATACTTCCTCCTCATAGATTCCATCTTCATGAATATTTGTGTACAATATTTGTGTGAACCTATGTCCTGTTATGGGAATTTAAGGGTGTTTATCTTTTGCTAATTAGAGCAACTGACTGGCACTTTCAATTTACAAAGACAATGGTATTCACCACCCAAAGAACACAGCCACGAACCAATCCGAGGTTTAAGAACACAACATGAGTCTGATGTAAACTTTTGTTATGAATTTTCTTATGAACAAAGTTAAGATAAAACTTAAGAAGATATTGATGAATGAGGCCCATTACTCTGAATGGATAATGCTTAAAGTGCAGGTTTTGTTATTACTATCATGCTTTAAAATGGAAAAATAGAAAATATAATTTTAGTCTGTTTTCATTGTGGTTTTGGACATTTTATACTAAAACCCCTTTGTGGAACATGTTTTACTTTCATTATAATGAAGTATGTACTAAACTATGAGAGTAGGCTAAACAGACTCTGTTAGATCCATATAGCCAACTTTGCCAAATGAGTGAGTGAGTGAGAGTGAGTGAAAGCCATAGAAGTCTTGTTTTACTCTGGGTGGTTTGTTGTTGTTGTTTGTTTTGTTTTTTTTGCTTATGGTCCCATGTAGTATATACTAAAACAATTATGCTTCTCAGGATTCGTGGAAATCATTACATTGAAAAGTTTTTCAACAAAATCCACCTCACCTTCTACAAATAATCGTTAATTATCCCTTATTTCTTATATTACTTCTAAACAGTCTAAATCATTCATGCATTTCAAAGTCCTGAATAATGGCAATGTACAGAATAGGTTGTGATGACAACAGATTCAGATTTCTTATTTTTTTTGTACATACTAGTAGATATACGGTAGTAGGTACAAGTATTTGATGGAAACCTATATGCACCTGATTATATTTCATTCTGCCAACATTTCAGAAATTAGCACTATTAAGTAAGGTAAAGGATTGCAAAAGTTGAAAAGGACACAGCTTAGCATTAGTGATGTGCACATTATTTATTTATTTTACTTACGTGGCCCATATACCTGTCATCTTTACTACTTTTTCCAAACCCTCCTCCCAGCTCGAATGCGGTGGTGAGTCACTGTGTGAGATTCACACAGCACTGCCACAGCAGGATAAGGCTCAGTGATAGATGGAATACTTCTTAAATACGGCAGGCCTGAGGAATGATACTTCATGCTGGATTACATAATCAAGACTTTCTGAAACTCTTTATGTGCGATGCTCTGCACAAAGTTCTGCACAAAAATCCATCAGTGACATTTTAGCATTATGAGCTATTTATATATGCACTGGTAAGTACAGATTCACCCTAATGTCACCTTAATATAATATAGAAGCTTCATCCTACAGTAAAGTCGATTGGCATGTTAAAGAAATCTGCCTCATGCCCTAGATGACCTGTTTTCATTCTGTCAGTCATTTGGTAAGTATGGTAGATCCTGTGAGGCATAATTTGATAGTGGGGCATGCTTGTTTTAAAGGGTTGATGGAGTGTGTCATGTTTCTGTGCAGTGTTTCCAAGTATCCTCTTGTCTCATACAGAGTGGAAATCATACTAATTTCTGAAATCTCATAGAAGGGAGTGGGACTGATCCTGTCATTACCCTTCTCCCAAATGACACATATTTACATGTAAATAGAAATTGCATAGAAAGATCTTATTGAAGCAACACAATTCCTAACATTCTAGAACAATTGCATACACTGGCCTCTCATTGTCCTTTACAACCATTTATGAGGACATATGGCTTTGGAGTACAACCCTACAGCTCAAATGAAAGGCAATTGACCTGGGTAACAAGAGGGGTAGTATATTGTAGTTTCATACATGTACGTGCACTTCTGTGTTGCTTAGATCCAAACCCTGTAAGCAGGATCATAAAAGGTGGATATAGAAACATTTTCATTTTCACTTTTGTATATGAATATCATCAATGTGGTGGCACGGTGGCGCAGTGGTTAGCACGTCCACCTCACAGCAAGAAGATCCTGGGTTCGATTCCTGGGCTTGAGACGTTTGTGTGTGGAGTTTGCATGTTTCCCGCGCTTGCGTGGGTTTTCTCCGAGTACTCTGGTTTATTCCCACAGTCCAAAAACATGCACAGTAGACTAATTGGCTGTTCCAAATTGCCCATAGGTGTGAGTGTGAATGGTTGTATGTGTGTTGGCCCTGCAATGGCCTGTTGAGCTGTTCACGGTGTACCACGCCCTCACCCAGAGTCGGCTCAAGACTGGCGCCAGCCTCTCCATGATCCCAATTAGGATTAAGCGGCTTAGAAAATGAATGAATCAATGAATGATATCAAAGTGGGAATCAGGCCATAAAGTAAAATGAAAGGCAAACCTTTCAAAGTCTCCAGTTACACATGAACCTATGTATAGTTTCATCATTAGGTGGTTTTTACTTACATTTTTGAAGCTGCAATCTGCTTAAATCTGTTTGATAGTTTGCATTAGCCAGTTTGAAAAGACTGCTATTTCACTCATGCAACAACATAATGAGAATAGGACGAACATTTATCATAAAGAAAGTTATTGGTAATGCGATAATAACACTATACAAATATTAAACTAACAAATCAGAAATAAACTAGTGAATGTCTGAATAAAATATAACCAGTTACATATACAATTCATACATTCTTTCGTTTACATATATCAAACACATTGTGCACTCATACATATAAAAGAAACGTATACGGCATCTTGTATTTAAATGCAAAGACATATAGATTAGAGTCTAGAAAGCATCCATTCCTGCAGAAATCCTTAAACATGTCTGTATATTTATATTATATTCAAGCAATTGGTCCTAAAGTTGTATTCCAACTAATGAGCATGTGGACAACATGGAAGCATATGAGATGCCATGGTAGGAGAATCTCCATACAATTGAATCTACTATCCCCACCCCCAACAGATAATAGAGGTGGCTGATAAGAAAACAGACTAGCAGAGAATAAAAATGTACTTCCTTACACAGAGGCACTAATCATGCTAGTGAAAACACTCAGCAGTACATCAGGACATGACTACCACAATCAGGCAACAGCTATGTTGCCTACTGTGTAAAGAAACCCAAACAAAGGACATAATCAGAGAATAGTGGACAACATTCATGTACCTAAAATCCTTTAGAACTTCCAGAGCCAGATAGATACTTTATTATTATTATTATTATTATTATTTATTTATTTATTTATTTAAATAGAGAAATTGATTCCTGGGTCACATGGTGGCATAATGGTTAGTACCTAAGCCTTACAGTAAGAAGGTCCTGGGTTCCCAGCAAGTTCAGTTTCCTCTCAGTCTAAAGACATGGACATTAGACTAATTGGATGTTCCAAATTAACCCTAGGTGTGAATATGAGTGTGAATGGTTGTGTGTGTGTGTTGGACTGGTGAGGTGTTCAGGGTGTACCCTGCCTTCGTCCAGAAAGATTCTTAAGGAATATAATTATTGTTATTACTATTAGATCGCTGGAAAAGGAAGTGGCTGGCTGAAAGAATGCAAAAGTGTGCAAAATTTTCATCAGGGATGCTATGAATAAAATATAAGATAGATAGGTTATGTGTTTAACAGTTCTGGTCCCTTCCAACAAAATATTGGCCATTTCATAGCATTGATATTATAATTTTTATTTCACATGTGTAAAAATGTAATAAAATCCTTTCAGTGAGCACATATGTTTAAATTGGTATTATATGTAGGGTGTCCCAAAAAACCTCCCACATTTCAAAGGGAAAATAAAAATAGGGTAAAGATAATAAAATTATCATTTGCACACATGAAACATCATTTAATACAGTTTATAGTCATCATTATTTGCACAAGTGAAACTTGTGATAGGAAAGATGGTGCTAAGGTCTGTTGCTATCCCAGCGCCAACTGTCCTCAGTCACCAACATGGTGTGGTCAGTAGCACACCATGCGCTTGCTGTCGAAGCATTCTTCAAAAACAACAGCTCCATGAGCGAGGGCCTTTCAAAGATGTTTCAGTATTCCTTGGAACCAAAACCTTCCAGATCGGAAAACCGTCTTGTAGTGAACCGAGAATTTCAGAGCAATAAGCTCAGATTTGAAAAGAAAATTACCTGGTCGACCCAGGAGCATGAAGAATTAAGGCGATCCGATTACAGTTACTTAGTTTCCGAGCCATTCTGTGTGGAAGCATGCCTTAGCTGTAGGGATATCTTTAGAATGGACGAGGAGAATCTTACACAAAGACCTTCACTTCCATCCATACAAAACTGTATCGAATGAATTTCCATGTGTGTAAATAATAATTTGATTATCTTCAACAACTATATATTTATTTATTTATTTATTTATTTATTTAAATTTATTCTTGAAATGTGGAGGGTTCTATTGGGTCATCCTGTATTAAGTTTTGCCAAAAAAATGTTTCTGAGATTATGAATTAGGTTTAGTTCAATGCCATAAAAAGCAACTATGCCTAATTATAGCAACCACAGGTTCGTAGTAGGTGTTTTTGCAGTGTTTTCTACATACTTTGCAATTATGTTTCACACAAGTGTAACAAGTGATCTAGAAGACTTTTTGCCAAAAATGGTGAAACAGAACATTCTGTTGAAGGGGCAGTGGCTTGGAGCACGATTTGGGTATAAAGAGGAGGCAGGGTGCATCCAAGAGATGAAACTTGAAGGAACTGTGTTGCCAAGTTCAAGATCCCCTATGATGGCGCATCAACTACTGCGCTTCCCACGTTCTATCATGAGTGGCGCCAAATCGTAATACATTGTAGTACGTAATAGTATCGTAGTCTTCTTCATCATCTTCATCTTCTTCCGCTTAATCCGGGGTCGGGTTGCGGGGGCAGCAGCCTAAGTAGTGAGGTCCAGACATCCCTCTCCACAGCCACTTCCTCCAGCTCTTCCGTTCCCAGACCAGCCGAGAGACATAGTCCCTCCAGCGTGTTCTGGGTCGACCCCGGGGTCTCTTCCCAGTTGGACATGCCAGAAACACCACACCACGGAGGCGTTCAGGAGGCATTCTAATCAGATGCCCAGGCCACCTCAACTGGCTCCTCTCAATGTGGAGGAGCAGCGGTTCACCTCTGGGAGGGACTATAGGGGTCGGGTGCAGTGTGAGCCGGGTGGCATCTGAAGGCATGGGTTCTCCCGGGCCGATCCTCGGCTACTCACCCTGGCTTTTGGGACATGGAATGTCACCTCTCTGGTGGGGAAAGAGCCTGAGCTGGTGTGCGAGGTTGAGAGATACCGACTGGATATAGTCGGGCTCACCTCGACACATAGCTTGGGCTCTGGAACCACCTATCTCGAGTGTCATAGTACAAATCATAATACATCACGAATCAACCAGTTCCCTCAAGATCATCACAAATCCACCAAGTTCCCTCAAGATCATCACAAATCCACCAAGTTCCCTCAAGATCATCACAAATCCACCAAGTTCCTTCAAGATCATCACGAATCCACCAAGTTCCCTCAATGTCATCACAAATTGATTCCACGCTCATCACGATTCTCTCAAATCGTGGAAATCACAGACATCGTGCCCCAGTGTAAACCCAGGGTTAGTGTTCACACACAATTCAAATTCTGTACTGTATGAGCTACTGTTACTGTGTCATTTATACTCCAGGGTCCACTATGATTGTCCACCAGAACGCACCACGGCTTACAAGCATAGGCATCATGGACTATGATTCCCAGCAACCACACACACTTTAACAGAATTACCTGATTACTGATTACACACACTTCACAATCAGCACCACTGCATATAAGGACTCTTGCTTCTATCACAAGCTGTGAAGTAAATGTTCAGTGTGCCCATGTCTTACTTTACTAAGCTTTATATTTTCAATTTCTATTTTGGTGTTTTCATTTTATTCTGCTTTTTTGCATTTTTGGATTTTGCATTGCTTACAGTTTGCTAATCACCTGAACTCCACCTGATTTTTTTATCTTTTTTTTTTTCAATCTTTATATTGGCTCAAATTATAGACTCGTGTGTCTCTGGTTAATAAACATCTAACTGCATTTACCTCCTCCTCAGTCAGCTTTCCACATTAATCTCACTACCACATCCTCATCCTTATTAATCAGGGTCACAAGGAAACCTGAAGCCAATCTCACTTTGGGAGAGAGGCAGGATACACCCTGAACAGGTCGCCAATCTATTACAGGGCTAATACAAAGGCAAACAACCTATGGGCACTTAAGAGGAGCTAGGTGATCTTCAGATTGCAGAAGGTAACTGAAGTATCAAGAGGACACCAAACACAAGCACAGACAGAACATGCAAATAACATATAGAAAGGCTCCAGTCAGCTGCAGGGTTCAAATCCAGGGTTCTGAGGCCACAGTGTTAATCAATACACCATCATGATGCGTAGCATATCATTAATTAACCTAAACTGAAATAAATTTTTATTTTTAATTGGAGTAACAGTGAGAGGTTAAAGCTTCTGAAGTTAATAAAATGTTCATTTTGATGAATGTTGTGCAACAAACTATAACAGTATCAGTAGAACCTTTTATTCTTTATTTTAGGATAAACTGTTACACTTTATTCTCTGTTTAATAAAGTTTGTGTGTAACTTTTGAAATCAAGTTTATATAACTGTTCCATTTAATAAAATGTCGGATTTAGAGCCTGTTTATCTGCAGCCAGCAGTGAAATTAGAGTTAGTAATCTATCACATTCTGTCAAAGCTTGCTTACTTAGCACAGAGTTGAAATTTACCAAAAAAGAGTTCCATTATCCGAGTATCACAGCCCTGGCTGCAGTAATGCATCACTGAGTGGCTCGCCATTCACTAACATGACATTTATTTTAATCCTGAGACCACAGATTTAGTCTGGTGCTCATATCGCCATGATCAGTGTGTATCCCTCTGTCTGTTCCATCTTAATTATTCCTTATTCATAAATATTCCATGTACAAATAGTTCCACAAAAAGAAACACACACATGCACATGCATAAGCATGACTTAAAGTGGTTCCGAAAGGGTTAGCAGAGATATTTGCAGGAGTTTGGTTGTGCAATCAGAAATGTGTGCTGAATCTCTGTGTTCAGCTTAGAGCTATGCACTGATTCACAATCAGAAACAATCACTGAAACAGTGCAGCAAGGATATTAATGGGCTATGCCATGGAAGAACACAGACACACAGTTAAAGCACTGAAAAAAGGTCAATAAATTGGAACTCAATCCTGGAGAGAGGCCTTTTTAATGGTTGTTTTGCTGTAGGTTTATTATTAAATTCCCACTGCTCCAGATTATACAGAGACAAATGCACAGTAGGGTGGGCTCCAAAAAACAAAATTCAAGATATGTCTCAGTACAGGGTCAGGTTTTGTGCCTTTTGGTATAAAACTAATCCACACCAAATTTTAGAGAATTTTACTGAATATTAACCATGCCACGCTCCGTTGAGTTCTTCTCCATTACAAACACATGATATAGTCATTAGGTTGGCACACATGGTACTTGAGCCAATAATTCGTAGCACTTGCATTCTTCGACGCAAGGAATTGACGGGAAGACCAAGGCCAAGATGTATCAAATGATCAAAAAAGAAAGCAGAAGTCCCTCATGTAAAAGGCCAGTCATTAGTACATCACCCAAATCCATCAGTGAACTCGTGACCAAAGAAACCATGAACTTCTTCACCATACTGACTGGATGAGAAAAAGCAAAATTCATGGGATGGAAGCACCAGCTTTCAGGAATCAAGAAACACCGCTTCAGGGTTAGTTGTGATTAATGATCGGGCAGAAAGGGGAGTAACACTAATTCAAGACTACAACAGTCTACTTACAAAGGATGATCATCAAAAACAAGCGAAATTTCTACTTACAGAAAAATGTACCCAGACTCCAAGAAATCGACACTTGTAAAACCCAAATAGAATTGTTGAATTGTTATTTTGTTACACATATTAAATTGATAATGTATTTTGTTTCTTTGAAAAAAGTACCATGCAGTTGTAAAACCTACAGAGAATACACATAGGACATATTATTTTAACACTACTGTACTAAAGACTATTTGTGTGTTTCTCAGAGGCTTGGAAAGCTGCCTAGAAACTGAATTTATGTTATCTTTATTGAAATCAATATATCCTTGGTTAGTAAAATATGGCAGAACAATTTAATTTTTATTGAACTTTTGTTTTATTGCAGCAGTAAAATGCAGCACAGAAGCTATTGTGATGATTTTTAAAGAAAAAAACAATATAATAATTTACTGATATATACTGAAAATTTGTATTATTGTCTAAAATATAAAGTGCCGTGGCACGATTACTTGCATATGGATTGCTTTCAATTTTGGTGTGTTTTTATTTGGGACCAAAAGGAACAAAATGACACCCTGTCCCGTGAAATTATTCAAAATTTTTATTTTCAGCACAACCCTAATGCACAGGCAAGAATCAAATTTAAATGGTCATTTATTTCCAATGGTCATGCATGTTGATGAGTTATGACTTACAATATTTTCATGAACAGTGACAACACAGGATGTCAGAAGACACACCAGTGTGACATGTCATTCTACCTGTATATGTCTGTCTGTCTCTGTCTATCTATATATCTATCTATCTATGTCTCTCTCTCTCTCCATATATATATATACTGCTCAAAAAAATAAAGAGAACACTAAAATAACACATCCTAGATCTGAATGAATGAAATATTCGTATTAAATACTTTGTTCTTTACATAGTTGAAGGTGCTGACAACAAAATCACACAAAAATTATCAATGGAAATCAAATTTATTAACCCATGGAGGCCTGGATTTGGAGTCACACTCAAAATTACACACTACAGGCTGATCCAACTTTGATGTAATGTCCTTAAAACAAGTCAA
>JBCNYH010000027.1:30399687-30414456 GCA_039654325.1 Tandanus tandanus | reverse complement strand
TCTCTCTCTCTCTCTCTCTCTCTCTCTCTCTCTCTCTCTCTCTCTCTCTCTGTGTGTGTGTGTGTGTGTGTGTGTTTCAGTATTTTTAATGCCCACTGTTTGTTAAGCGATTGTTAAGTGATCAGGTGACTTGTCATGTATTTGCTGTAAAGGCAGCCAGCCAATTAGTCTTTAGCTTACTGATATGCAGTCAATGTTGTGGGTGGAATATGTTTACATGTGACATTATAAGTTTTCTAAGAGACAAGCCTAACCTTCCATTAAATCAAAGCATCTCTCTCCTGCTTGTTTGCTGACTATACCCTTTCAAGGTGTGATGACATCGTCTAACACCCTGACTAATAGTGACCTCTAAACTAGTCCCACATTGCCCCTCCTTCCTTTCACTACTCTGACTCTTGCAGCTAGTCACACATTTTAAAGCAGACATATGGCCATGCTGTCCCCCACCAAATGCTCAGCGAGGTTTAGGCCCTGCTCCAGGAGTCCTGGCCAGTCAGTCCATCCAACTGACCACAAACACAGCTCAGTAAATTGCATTGATTGGACTAGTGAACAGAAGGACAGGCCAAGAGAAGAAGCATGCAGTGTGCAATGGCCTGTTTTCTATGATTTAGTCACAACAGAATGCATGTTAGGATAGAGGGATAGCCTGTGGTAAACAGTGAGAGAGATTTCCAAAGCAAAAAGGAGAAGCAGCAGGTTTTCAGGTTATTAAGCATGATTGTCGATCTCAAATATAGCTCATATAGTGTCTGTTACACCACACTATAGGCAAGACTTATGACGACAACAGAATAAACATATATGTGCAGATGTGCAAGCTATGCGAGCTGAATTGTTTACAGCTTACTTGTATTCCTTTTATAGATCTGGATGATATCCACTAGGGTAATTCAAAGCAAAAACATCCCTCTTTGCCAAGTTTGATAACAAACTGTAAAAAAAAAAAAAAAAAAATTTCATATTTCATTTTCATGGGATTCATATCTTCCTCTGCAAAAACATGAAAATGTGGAACAATTTCTAGTAGTTTCTTTTTTACCTGCCTACCACTGTTGTTATTTTTACGCATCCCAGGTGATAGGCTGGAACCTTACGTGCTTCGGTGTTTCTCTTTCTTTTTATTTTGTTTCCACACCAAACCATTTCCAGGCATTATTTCAAGAAAGACTTTAACAATTCTCATCAAACATGTAAACTTACTCCTTTGGGGTATGTCCAGAAGGCAGTGGTGGGCATTAACTATTAATCGTTGATCTGGTAACGTCTGGGAGTCCACAGAGGCCGGTACAGGCTGCCGTTATGAGACATGTTTTCTCCTGGTGACGTAACACACCAGTTTACCCCACATGCACAGGCAATAGAATTATGTCTTCAGAAAATAAGTTTAACTTTAACAAAGCTCCTTCCTTGATTAACAGATTAATGGTTAACTAAGCTAACATTTTTCATTAACTTGCCCAACACTGCCAAAATGGTATAATTTTTCAGCATATTACACTGAGGTTTCATGGTTTTATTAGAGTTGTTGTCTATAATATTATATTGGGGCAGCCGTAGCCTAATGGTTAGAGAAGCGGCTTTGGGACCAAAACGTCGCGGGTTCGAATCCGGTGGGGATCAAACCAAAAGGGTACGTGCAGGTGCATCGAACCAAAAGTGAGTGCAGCTCACTTCCCCAGTGGGGGATTGAGCTGCACCTTTGCTTCCTCCACCTTCATGGCTGAAGTGCCCTTGAGCAAGGCACCTAACCCCTAATTGCCCTGCGGGCACCCCCAATGTGTGGCAGCCCACTGCTCTGGGTGTGTGTTGACTCACTGTTTACCTGTATGTGTGCTCACTTTGGATGGGTTAAATGCAGAACCAATAATTTCCCTTGCGGGATTAATACAGTATAGCAAAAACTTTTTATAAAAATATAAGGACCTCTTTTGCCAGATACTGCTCTCCCCTCACTTCCACTAACTCCTTTAGCAGGATTCCAAGGTGTCTCCAAGCCAACCAAGAGATTATATTCTCGCCAGTGTGTCCTGGGTCTGTCACATGGTATCCTCCTGGTTGGACATGCCTGGAACTTCTCCCGAGGGAGGCATCCGGAGGCATCCTGACCAGACACCTGAACCACCTTAGCTGGCTTATCTCGATGTAGATAGCCCTTGTCTGAACTCCTTATCCTGTCTGTAAAGCTGAGCTCATCCAATGTGAGGAAACACATTTCTGACGCTTGTATCCATGATCTCACTCTTTTGCTGAAAGGCCTTGACCATCTAAAACCCCGGCTAATAGCAATATCAATAATAATAAAACCTGGATGCCTCTTCTGTCGAGCTATATTAAACATCTATTTTAATAATTGTGTCATCAATAAATACCATAACCATAAATCAAATCATACCATATATGATAAACTCATATTGCAATTTAACAGTTTATATAGAAGAACCAGATGATTATTTTGTAAAACGTTTGCTAGTGTTGTGTACTCAAAGCTTGGATAACTGCCTGGTGTGAGTGTTGTGTGTTCTCTACATCTCTGTGTGAGTTCCCTACAGGCTCTCTGGTTTCATAGACTAGGTAAATATGACAAAGTAATTAAAATGTATCAATGATTCATATTGTAAACTTGCGATGTGCAGTGAGAGCCAGGAAAAGAACAAGCAAACCAAGGGAGAAAAAGATGAACATGCTGTACAGTATATGGTGTTTCCCAAGACAAAAGACCAATGAGCACTGCCAAGAGGATAGTCCTGACCATCAGTAATTACCAGAATTAATGAAGACCATTCACAAAACAAGTTGCATAAGTAAAGCATGCCTCATAAAAACACTAATCACCTTGCACACAGTGTTCTTCATTCCCCTTTCTGGCAAAAGTTACAGAGCTATTAGCACTTAGACCATAAGATTTAGAGACAGTTTCTATTTGCAGGCCAGGCAATGCAATAAACATTAAAGTGCACCTGCATTCTATTTAACTACTTTTAAACAAAGCATTGTACAGTTGATGGTGATTGATGCTTGACACAATTCTACTTATTTCACCCATTTTTTGCCACATGTCACTGTAGACTCTCTGATGGCTCTAAAGCTTACTTACCACTCTATGGTCTTAATTGCATGTATTTTGTGTGTAGTGTCTAACATCGCTCTCACTCATTTGCTGAACCGTTTAATTCTACTAGGGATTCAGCAGACCATTGCAGGGCTTGCAACACATACACACACACAAACACACACACATAGGAGCATTTTGGAACAGCAATTTAGCCTAATGTGCTGTCTTTGGACTGTTCGAGGAAACTGGAGTACCCGGAGGAAACCCACACAAGCATGGGTAGAACGTGCAAACTCCATTCAGAACCGCCCTTGTCCAGGATTCGAACACAAGACATTCTTGCTGTGAGGTACATATGCTAACCACTACACCACCAAGCCGCCCAGTGTCTAACATACAGTACTTTAATAATGTTTGCAGTGTATGTTGTATACAGTTTGTAGTAGTATTTAATGGTTTATAATTTGCATTTAACGCATATTTTGCTGAAGTCATCCAAGTAAGAATTTCATTATATTACAAGAAAATAATGAAAAACAAGACAATAATGAGCCTTGACTTGACTTTAAGACTGTGAAAGCCTGAGGCACCCTTCATTCTTTTATTTATTTATTTTTTTCTTAAATGTTTTCTATATTTTTATTCAGGAAATGGTAATGGACAGTTACACAATTAAAGAATGTTATGTTTGTTAAATTTTAAGCAAATAAAACAGTAATTGTGTCATGTGCAGGATAATACTGCTTTGGAACTTACAACTTGTAGACTTTTTTATGATTTATTTATTGTAGCCAGCTAGGAGTGCTTCTCTTTTTTTTTTTTTTTAACCCACTTGGCCTTGCACAACACTTTTAATTCTGACATATCCTTGGGCTATCTTGAATCCACTGCATCTTTAAAATCTGCCCACAGATTTTTCAGTGTTAATCAAGTCAGGGAACCAAAAAAAATATTTCAAAAGCTTTACCTTTCTTGTATTTTTGAAATAGTTCATATTGGAATTTGAGGTGTATTTTTTAATCATAGTCCTGTTGGAGAAACCAGCTTCTTTTCAGTTTCAGTTTCTTGATGAACCATATTACATGTGCTTCCAGAGTTTGTAGTCATTTACTGAAATGCATTATTTCATCTGTTGATTCTTGTGTCACTGGTTTTCAAACAACCCCAAAGCGTAATAAATCAACCCCAGCTTAAAACACAGAAATAATAAATGTACCAAAAAATACCTGATGATTTGTATGTCAAAGTGTTTATTTTTAATATATACTGTACTGTATATAATTGAGAATGTGTGGTATTATGTGCAGAAAAATAAGGCAGACAGAAACTTAAAATGGTCTACCAGTTAACGTTCCTATGGAACTTTTGGTCACTAGGTTGAATTATAAGTAAACTAATATTTAATTTGTTGACTCTCTCAGACATGTTCATGATGCTTTAATATATTTCTTCTTGGCTGTCCTGACAGCCAAGGCTTGGCTTGGCTTCCTGCAAGGCTAGGCTTCCTGTATGGCAATGTTCTACTGCTGAAGTAAAGTTTGATGAGCTATGGGTCTATGTATTCTATGGGTTTTATTCCTAAAATTAGATATGGTCCATTTTCTCTTTGTACTTCCTTTTTATACTGATATACGAATTCATTGGAGAAATGTCATGTTTAGGTTATCATGTATAAATGCATGATGCACAGACAGTTTGGACTATTTGCCCTCTTTGAGTATAAATTTCAGGTGGTTTTGTGGACAGAAAGTTTATTATTACAGTTCATATATTCTGACATTATCAGCTCTAATTTAATTAAAATCTATAGACCTTTAGCATCTTTCCAAATGAATTACACAAGCTAAGAGCCAATGCAATAGACTAAATGTTACAGAATTTATTTTGCGATTGCTTTAAATATATAGAATTATCAGTATCTTGGTTCAAATATGCATTTGTAGGTTCCAAAAGAGTGGTAAGCTATTCAGGGTTCAGGGTGTACCCTAGCTTTAGCTTCTCCTGTGACCCTAAACAGAATAAAGTGGTTCGAAAAATGAAATGAAAAATCAATCGTTTACCTTACTGCTTATCAGAGGGTTAAAGCTTGAGCATACACAGACAACATATAGGTGAGTTGAGCATTTACATTTACAGCATTTGGCAGATGCTGTTATCCAGAGCGACTTACAATTATAATTTTTATACAACTGAGCAATTGAGGGTTAAGGGCCTTGTTCAAAGGCCCAACGGTGGTAATAGTGGATCAGTAACCCACCATTGCCCGGAGCAACTTTTAGAAATGTTAATGTACGAATCATAGCAATATTAGCAGTATGTTTTTATATTTTAAATATCCTATCTCATATTTGTGCATATTTAAATATCCTATCTCATATTTGTGCATATAAGTGCACCAACACTGTACTTAATTAAAATTCAGAGTGCATATATTACACCAAATTTAAATTTTAAAGAATGTTACAAGTATGTCCCCTCAGAGTCTCTGGCTATAAGTCATATGGTCCTCATATTATATACTTGATTATATCTCACTTGGTGTAATCCCACTTTTGCTTTGGTTTATTGCTTGCATTTCAGACACTTCTAAAACGATATGCTAATTAAAAAGCTGACCTGAGAATATCACTGCTGTTCTGTTTCACCTGACCTTTTCAGGACTCCAGTCTTAATTAAGAGTGCACTAGAAGAGTCAGATGTTTTTTTAGCCTTACATAGCAGTGAAGTGTATCCAATCAGAGCTCTTCACCTACTTCAGATTGAAGACCGGCACCAGGGAATAACCTTTTTAAATATATTATTTGTCTCTATTATAATACTAATTGGTAATAATACCAATAAAACCTAGACAAACATTTAGATAACCTGTTAAAATCCATGTAATGATGGACATATCAAACAAGAACACAAATTTAAAATAAAAAATGCTTATGAAATTAATATATTTATGATTACTCTTTGTGAAATTACAACAAATTCATATTAATAACAGTAATGAATAATTATAATAATTATATTTTAAATAAGTATTGAGTACAGAAGACATGACTTACACTGGCAGTGTGTTATGTAGACTGTATTTTAAGAAATGACTGTGACACAGAAGAAGGGCCATAGCTCAGTAAAGAGTAAGTGATCATATCAGAGGAATGAGAGTCAGGAGGGCTGTATCCATGTGCTAAATCAACTCCAACGGTGCTTGCCCATTTTGCAAAAAAACTGAAAATGCCAGGAGCATTGCCACTGCAATAGAGAAAATTGTACATTTGTCTGCCATAAATTCGATTATGCTCAAAGTTTCAGCTCATATACATATATCCTTCAGTGTGCTTACTGGGAATATTACAAACATATAATCATATTATGCATTACTTGGCAATATAATCCCTTACATTGCAATCATCTACCTGCTTTCAAACACAATAAAAAGACCTATCAGTGAAGTTCATATTCTAACTCAACCACTGGCCATCCTGAGGGTGACTAAGGCCTTAACTAAACAATTACATTTGCAGAGTCTATCATTTCATCATATCATTATGAACTTTTCTAGAAAGAGATGCATTAAAGCAAATGGACTTAATGAGAATATGGAAGATTTAGATCTTAGATCAGGCGGAAACCTTGTGGACTGAAAACTGAAGCCAGCCCAGAAGTGCCTTTAAGTGCAGTACCACTGAGATCCTCTAGGGGTTGGCTCCAAAAAGATGCCGGCTCCATAAAGTACCATAAAAAAATTCCACAAACATAAATTTCTCTCAAAAGTTCTTAGAGAAGTTCTTTGAGTTAATTGGTTTATTTTACTCTTTCTTACCAATTTTCTGGTGGTCCATCTGAAAACGATTCCATAATTAATTAGATATTAGGCCTTAAAGCTTGGCATATTTGGGGGTGTGTCTGATTTGATTGACATCCTTGGACTGGAGTGACTGACAGCAAGCGTTTGGACAGAGCCAGCAGTGCTGTTGTACTAACAGACCATCATAGTATTCATTTTCATCATTAAGTAAATCTATGTTTACTCAATGGTTTCTAATTTTCAAGCAAGTATGCAATTTTCAATGAGGCACAATGTGTACAATGGCCATTAAAGCTGCTGTGCATGTCTCTTGGTGTTCAGTTCATATGAATAATAAATGCACCTTGATAACAGAGCAAGTTAACTAGCTGTAGCGTTAGCTGATACACTAGTTAGTGTTTTCAAAGTAAATGGTAATCTGTCTAATGGTAGCTGCCAAGTCTAATTGTACTTTGTTTTGTAATGCAAGTTAACTATCTATCAGTGCATCTCCTTTCTTGGAACTTGCACGACTGTATACTATATTGTACCTGTAGTCATCTGTTGCCAAATAATGATTTTTTTTTTTTGTTTTAAGAAAAAAGTCAGGAGATATTTTGGAAAATTTTGCACCCCAAGACGTGTTAGTTTAAATTCCAGATTAAACAATTAAACCTTTTTATGACTTTATATTTGCATACAATGACTATGCACAGTAAGTGAATTTTTCCATTTATAACTTTTTTGCCCAACAATTTGCTGCAGCAATGAGCTTTGACAAGAGAAAGGTGGAACAGGCCTCATGAAAGATACTTTTAATTCTTGCTAATTTTCTGACTAGTGATTTGTTGTTAGCTACATTAAAATATGTATATTTTTTAAATTATTTGGGGTTTGGCTTATTTTCTGGAAAGATATCATACCCTAAGGAGAAAATGGTTAGAGGGAACTCACACTTTTATGCCTTCACATACTAGGGTCTCGAGGAGGCTGCAGCCCATCTCAGCCGACACTGGGCAAAAGCGTGGTACACCCTGAACAGCTCACCAGACCATTGTAGGGCCAACACACACACACAACCATTCATACATTCATTTTCTGAACCGCTTAATTCTAATTAAGGTCGCGGGGAGGCTGGCGCCCATCTCAGCCGACTCTGGGTGAGGGCAGAGTACACCGTGGACAGCTCGTCAGGCCATCGCAGCACACGCAACCATTCACACTCATATTCATTCCTAGGGGATGTTTGGAAAAGCCACTTAGCCTAATGTGCATGTCTTCAGACTGTGGGAAGAAACCAGAGTACCCGGAAAAAACCCATGCAAGCTGCGGTGGTTGAGAAACGGGGTGAACATGCAAACTCAATACAGAAACTCCCCAGGACCTTCTTGCTGTGAGGCAGACATGCTAACCAGTACGCCATTGTGCCACCCTCAAAGATTATATGTAACTAGACAATATATAGCAAAATAAGAAGTAGGCTATAGCTAAGCAAAATGCTGGGCTAGCATCAAGGGTAATGAAAAACAGATAACATGAAAGACAGTTACACTTAAGATACAATGGAAGAAAAAAGTCTGAAATAAGCCTTGACTAATCAATGGAGATGGAGTACAGAGGATGTGACATCTGAAACAAAGCTGTGACATTGTCTTAAATAGTAACACATTGAGCTCTATTTCTATGTTCATATCAAAGCAAAAACAGGTATGAAGTAGAGCAGATGTTCTGTATATGCTTGGTAGATCCATGACCATCATTGTAGGTGGTAATGTAGCACTGAGTGACAAATGAACAAAGGTTGGGTTTGAGTGATATAGTAGAAACCTATCCTCTATAATAAATTTTAACAAAAACCAAATGGGGTTTGCCTTCCCTCCCTCCCCTCTGTTTGAATGCACAGTGTGTTTCAGAGGACAAAAAGGAGGAGAAGTGATTATGAGACTAGACCTTGCTTAGACAGAGACAGCAGGGAGAAGAAAGGTGCAGTTCACTTACTGGCTTGTACAAGTCACAGAGACTAAGCATGACAGTAGCTGTCATGCTTGTGGCCGCACTCCAGTGATCCATTCCAGGAAAGCATCATGGGTGAAATGTCACAGCGTCTTCTTCTTCTGCCCTCCCCCCAACACCTCTTACTGCTGTCCTATGGGGGAAAACCCAGTTGGAGGTTTGTTGTCTTGGTAGGGGAGGAGAGATGGAAATGCCCAGGAGGAAAAACTGTGACATTAAAAAAACTGTGTCAGCATAGGTAAACAATGTCAAGTTGTCCTAATTAAAGAATAATAACAATTTCAACACACTTTAAATATACATTTGAGGTATATATATTATAGTAAGACAGTGTGACTATATACAGCTTTCTCATATTACCACTTCTTATAAACACTTTCAGCTTTGGTTTGTTTTTCTTTGTTTGGTTTTGTTTTTATAGATTATTTGAATTGTGTAAGGGGCGGCATGGTGGTGTAGTGGTTAGCATGTCCAACTCAAAGCAAGAACTTCCTGGGTTTGAGTCCTGGACTTGGCGAAGGTGTTTCTGAATGGAGTATGCATGCTCTCCCCATGCTTGCATGAGTTTCCTCTGGGTACTCCAGTTTCCTCCCACAGTCCAAAGACATGCACATTAGGCTATATGGTTGTTCCAATTTGCCCCTAGATGTAAGTGTGAATGGTTGTGTGTGAGTGTGTGTTGGCCCTGCAATGGACTGGCAAGCTGTTCACGGTGTACCCCATCTTCGAAAAAGTTGACTAAGAGAGTTGGCTCCAGCTACCCCATGACCCTCATAGAATTAAACGGTTCGCCAAATGAATGGATGAATAAATGAATCAATAGTATAAGGAAGACAGCTTCCACTACAGATACTATATGACAGAAAACATTTTTGGTTACTTCAGATTACTTACACTACCTCAGTTTTATTCAGAAGAGAGCAGTGTGTTTGTCAACCAAAACTCCACCCTTAAGCTTGTATCTGACACCAATTAGCCAAATCACATTCTGGTCTATGTAGATCATTAGTCACATTCCAGTAATCTTTATTGTTTTTGTTCAGCACTGTAAAGCTGTATTAACATTCAAGTAATGGCATTCATTTGTGCTGCTCCAGAAGGATTCTGGCTTTCAGGGCACTGAAGGAGGTTGGAGGAGTATCGGGGCAGGTGGAGGAGTGTGACTGTGCCTGGCAGTGTTCATAGGACAGAATGTGTCATTTGGGCTTCCAGCACAATCTACCTCAAACCAAAGTAGCTAACACAAATACTGCATAGCGTCCCTTCGAACCACACAAATCAGCACTTAATTTGTGAATTCAATACATAATCCAATATTTAATAATAAGAAGAATCTTCTTACGGGAATGTCCTTTCCAGCAGTTCAGCAAACGCGGCAGTGAATTAATCTGATTTATTGGTGTGCTGTACCTCTATTATATTTAGCTCTAATTTTCTTTGTTTCTGTATGCAGTGTCAATGAGATGTGTGTGTAAAAGAGGAGAGAGGTGTTGAGAGAACACCGAGTAGTGTGAAACCAGGCGCTGAGTTCCACTCTTTCTGCATCTAATGGGGAAACTCCACATATCAGCTAACACCTTTAATTTATTTTATAGTATACTAAAGTAGAAATAGATAGGAATGAATTCAGTTCTCATGAACTGCTAAAAAGACTTGAACTTAGATATCATTATTTTCTTATGACTTACACTGTGGGGGAAATAAGTATTCAGACACATTTGTTTTTGTAATTTAATATACTGTACTTAAAATTCACAAACACCTGTCTTTTTAATCCATGCTTTAACTTGATGCCCCCGATGGGGGGGGATCACTTCAGCCGCTACCTAGACATTGCAAACAATTGGCCGCCATTTTGCTGACCTTAAACTTAACCAACAATGACCTTTTTTTAAACTTGATTCAGCTTTTGGTCCCCATTTGCTACACTGGAATTTTGATGGGGAAATGTCAAGCAGTTCTTTAGATATAGGTGCGTGTAGCCACAAAAGTACAAACTGATAATATAAGCATAAACAAAGATTTTTTTAAAATCAACATCAACAGCGAGAAAAACGCCACAAATGAACTACATTATGTAGTAAGTGCTAGTACTTATTATTACTTTGACGCAAAGCTCTGTTGCATTTACAGCTTTGAGACACCTAATGTAAGAATACATTGAACCAAATTATAAACGTACCATGTATCAAAATGCACGATATAATTTTATTACGATCCTGCAAAGAAATTAAATTACATACACATTGAGGCATCATACAACCAGAGTTTTCATCAAATGTCAACAAAAACTGTTTTCCGGTTGACCGCAGACACCCAAAACAGCACCGGTGGGGTCAATGTCTGAATTTTACACAGTCAGTACCTGGTGTGTCCACTTCATGCATTTCGCATGGTCAACTGTGGCTTAGGGAATGTTGTCCCATTCCCCGACGAGTGCTATGCAGAGTTTCTGGATATTGGCAGGAACGCGACAATGGATCCGACGATCCAGAGCATCCCAAATGTGCTCTATGGGTGACATGTCTGGAGTACAGGGATGTTTTCCGCTTCCAAGAACTCAGTACATGGTCTAGCGATGTGTGTCCAAGCATTGTCATGCCGGAATGTAGCGTGATGATGTCAGATGAAGGGCAGGACAATAGGCCTCAGGATTTCATCCCTGTATCTCACTGCATTCAGGTTGCTGTGGATGATCTGAAGCTGTGTTTGATCTCCATGGCATATTCCTGCCCATACCATAACCCCATCACCTCCATGGGCCACTCTTCGGACAGTAGTGTCGTTGATATAGCGTTCACCGGTATGATGCCATACACACAGTCTTCCATCCGTGTGAGACACATTAAAGCAAGATTCGCCAGAGAAAATGACCTGTCTCCAGCGTGCCAGGTTCCAGCATGCATTTGTGGTTGCCCAATCAAGTCTGGCCCGACGACGAACAGCAGTTAGGTCCAGACCGAGATGAGGACGTTAGGAGCACAGACCTCCTTCCCTGAGGCGATTACGTACTGTCTAGGCCGAGGTTTTTCTGTTGTGCACACTAATTGTCTCTTCGGCTGTCCTTGGTGCAGATCGCACAGGTGTTGCAGACGAATATACCAGTCTTGAGCCGGGGTCGTTTCACGTGGTCTGCGGGTATGCGGTCATTTGACCAAACTGCAGGAAACGACGTCTTAGACAACTGATTGTGGTATGATGAACATTCAATGCAGCTGCCACAGTCCTGATTGTCATTCCGGCATTTAGCATGCTGATGGCATGTTCTCTGAGGACTTGCGTCATCTGCGGCATTTTGACGTTTGACAAATCTGGTCCTTTTAGGGCGTTTTTTTATTGACCCCAGCCAAAGGTACTGTTCGGTACTGCTCATACCGTCTGGACAGTGTCTGTACCTACCGCACATGCCTGATTTGGGCATTTTTGCAAAATACAGGTTACACTGCACTGCATGGACGCAAAATACATTGCTGGACTGTATGCAAGACTACCCAACCTTTTGACCTACAGACCTGTATTTTGGGGATTATTGCATGCTGCTTTCATTTTTTTTTTTTTTTTATAAAAATACTTCATTAGTCTTCAGTGTGATCCACGGCAGGACATTGGCTTGGTCATAAAAGAGCTTTTTGAGTTAGTTACGCAATGTGTTTGGGATATATTTATTTTAAGTCAAGGGAATTATATTTTCTTCTAACATGTACCATCACTTCGTTCCTGTTTCCTGAGATGACATGTATTACCTCAGTATCTCTTATTTACCAGCATTTATTCATTAATTTATTACTTTGCCAAAAACGCTTATTCCTACTATAGTTATGGGGAGGCTGGAGCCTATCTCAGCTGACTCTAGGCAAAGGCAGGGTACACCCCGAAGTGCTCGCCAGTCCACCACACACACACACTCACACACACACACACACACACACACACACACACACACACACACACACACACTCAGACTCACACCTAGAGGCAATTTGGATCAGCTGATTAGTGCATGTCTTGGGCATGTCTGTGGGAGGAAACTGGAATACCTGGAGAAAACCCATGCAAGCATGAAGAGAGCATACAGTAATAATCTTTCACATTGATGTTTTATTTTAAATCTTTTGCATGCTGCACAATCCTATGTAAGTAACAAGCAGAGTGTATGCACATTGTGCACATTCCTCCTCCACTGTTTCAGATCAGAAAGGCCGCAACAAAAATTAAATAAATAAATAAATAAGACCAATATGGCAATGGGTGCTTAGACTTGCATATGCTATATACCTAGTATAGACACTGGACAGGAAAATGACATAATGATGTGTTGGTCTCAAACTAGAAAGGACACTTGCCTCGTGCTTTCCAATGTTTTGCACCAGTTGTTAGATAAAGCCAATTGTTTTCCAAGGTTAGTGTGGCCTGTACAGAGCCCTGCCCTCAACCCCACTAAACACCTTTGGGATGAACTGGAATGTTACATGTACCCCAGGCCTCCTTGGTGACAAACATCACCTTGTGGTTGAATCACCATAAATCCCTACAGCCAAGCTTCAAAGTCTAATGGTGCGCCTTCCCAGAAGAGTAAAAGCTGTTATAGTAACAATGCGCGACATACTCTTGAATTGGATGTTCAACTAGAACATATTATTAATAGTGATGGTTAGGTGTCAACATACTTTTGGCAGTATATTATAAGTGTATATTAATTAACAAAAACAAAAGTGAACATTATTTCTCCTCACTGTATTTATCTGAAAGGGAAAAAAAGCAATTAGTACTGACCCCTATGTCTCTGGGTCAGAGTAACCTGTGTCATTACCAGACTAATTAGTGTGCTATCGATTCATTCAGTGATCTAACATATGCTTCATGAAGAGTGTGCATTGTTTCAAATGAATCAAGGTACTTTATTTGTTAATTAAGAGTGTCGATCACATGTAATGAGAACAGGCTTGAATTCTGCATGTTTAAGTGGTATAGGATCGCTACATATTTCTTCGATGTGTTGAATATTGGTGAGAGCTTGTGTGAAGAGGGAGGACGATGGGACTCTCAAAAGGTCATAAACTTGTTGTGTTGATGCTGTGTGATCGTGTATATCCTTTCACTAGAGCTGGTGTGACATTTACAGCATGAGGAGATAAACAAGAAACAATATGCACGTGTTAATAAAACTGTCTTCTCATTAACTGGTTGTCGAGGATCTGGAGCCTGTCCTAGGAACACTGGGTGCAACACAGGAATAGATTAAAGAGAGGACACTAGTCATCAGCGGTGCCATTCACATTTACACTGTCACAGCTTAGAGTAGCCAGGACAGCTTCAGACTACAGCCCTGTTCTGCTTCAGAAGGCATTTTGCTGGTATAGGTTTTTTGCTGCAGAGGGAAACGGGTGGTTTCACTTTGGGCATAGCCTTTCCGCTTTCGCTATTTTCACTTCATGCGTGAGCAGACCATCTAACTAAACCATAACCATTATGACAGTCACATGCAAACACACAGACAAGTGCATTTTCTTTAAATAAAGTGGGGATGCAGATGAGAAAATAACAACTATGCCTGTCTCAAACTAGCAGAGATGGGGTCCATTATGTTTTACCTCTCTCTCTCTCTCTCTCTCTCTCTCTCTCTCTCTCTCTCTCTCTCTTTCTCACTCTCTCAATTTCAATTCAATTCAGAGGTTTATTGGTATGACAAACATTAACATTTGTATTGCCAAAGCATGCATACAGATAGGAATAAGTAGACAGAAATAAACAGGTACGAACAAAATAGAAATTCAACAAAATAATAAAATAATAATAAAGATCTAATAAATAATAAAGGTCACTCTCTGTCTCTCACCCGGTGACAGGTATGTGTGTGTGTGTGTCTGTGTGTGTGTGTGTGTGTGTGTGTGTGTATGTATATATATATATATATATATAT
>JBCNYH010000027.1:30335372-30346781 GCA_039654325.1 Tandanus tandanus | reverse complement strand
TATAGGGTGGTCCAAAAATATGAAGTTCAAGAAATCTTTCCTCCACCTTAACCTCAACCTTATTCTTGTTCTATGAATGCCTACTAACATTTGTGTAAAATTTTCACCTGATTGGTGAATATTTAGAGGTAGCTCAGGAAGAGATTGTTTGTCACTCAAACTCATTAATATAATAAATCTCAAAATGTTGACAAATATTCCCTTTGACAACAGGGATTTTCAACAGTCGGCTTGACAGTCTGAAGACACCTGTCAGAGGGCCCAAGTTAACCTGAGCGGGATGCTGTTGGTTCCTTGCCTTTGCTGTTGAATTGTACAATCACTCTGTTGAATGTGGCAATTCAAGATTTCAATTTGTCTCTGTATATACAGTACCCATCTATCAATCTATCTATATCACTTAGAACTTTTCTTGTTTTTGAAAATTTTTATAAAAAAGATTAAATTGATAAGAAAGACAGTCTAGACACTGTTAATGTTGACATGACTATTATTTGTGGAAACAGCTAGATTTTTTATGGAATATCTACATAGGTATACAGAGGCCCATTTTCATCGACTATCATCCTTGTCTTCCAATGGCATACTGTGTTAGATAATCCAAGTGTGGCTAAATGATTATTTTTAAAAAACTCTATTGCAAATATGTCTGCAACGCTGAAAACTATTGTGTTGATTAAAGAAGCAATTAAATTACCCTTCTTTAAATTTGTTGAATATTTGGAGAATCTATTTCAAGAGAGAAATTGCCAAGAAACTGAAGATATCATACAACAGTGTGTATTACTCACAGAACAGTGCAAACTGGTTCTAACCAGGATAGAAGGAGAAGTGGGAGCCCCCGGTGCACAACTGAGCAAGAGGACAAGTACATCAGAGCATTACATTTTCTCAGTTGGCAGCTTCATTAAATAGTACCTGCATAACATCAGTCTCAACTTCAACAATGAAGAGGCAATCAAATAGGCAGAGTTGCTAAGAAAAAGCCATACCTAAGACTGTGAGACTGGTCAATAAAAGGAAATGTACTTTGGTTTCAAAGTGGGAGAGTTGTACAGGATAAAAAGGGACCTTGAACCAGAAAGGCTATCACTCCATTTTACAAGACCATGCCACACCCTGTGGAAGGCACTTGATTGGGACTGGTTTCCACCAGCAACAGGAAAATGACCCAAAACTCAGCTCCAAACTATGCAAGAACTATTTACAGAAGAAGCAGTCAGCTCCCAATAATGAAGTGCCCAATGCAGTCACCAGACCTCAACCCGATTGAGCTGTTGTAGGAGCAGCTTGACTGCATGGTACAGAGGAAGTGCCCATCAAGCCAGTCCAACATGTGGGATGTGTTTCAGAAAGCATGGGGTGAAATTTCTTCATCTTATCTTGACAAACTGACTATTTTTAATCTTGTTGATATCTTGACTATACTTCATATTCATTTCGCAACTCATTTGATGTGTATAAATTAGTGTTTCCATGGAGAATGCAAAACTTTCTGGACGACCCCAAACTTTTAAGCGGTGTGTGTGTGTGTGTGTGTGTGTGCGCGCGCGTGCGTGCGTGCCTGTGTGTGTGTGTGTATGTGTGTGTGTGTGCACGCGCGCGTGCGTGCGTGCGTGCATGTGTGTGTGTGTTTGGGTGTGTACATATACTGGCTCCAGCTTTATATAATATCTAAATATAATATCTTGCATATTTTGTATACTTTTTTTTTCCTTTTTTTATTTTTTGTTTTTTAATTTTACAGTACGGGCTACATGCCTCAACCATAATTCTCATTTTAACAGTTCAGCGCAAGTACATCTGTTCATCAGTTCATCCCCTCCTAATATATACAGATTATATTAGGTGACATAGGTGTGAATTATACAGAATGTAACCTTCAGTTAGGTTGTTAAGCTATATGACATAGATCATGTCATGTTAGAAATGATCTACTGGTGTGGTGTATTTTAAGGATATTATTCCATGACCCCCTGGGACTGCTTAATTTGCAGCATGTGTTTGTTTTCACCATATGCACCTTCATTGCCATGGAGCTCCCATTTGCTCCAAGCCTACACTTTACACACATGTACACAGGGACAAAGTAACACATTCCCAGTATTTTGTTGATCCCAGATTATATATATATTAAAATGTGGCTGCTGTGTGGCTTTTTACTGCTTTTCACCTCCACTAAAAAATCTAATGTCTTTAAAAAACACACACATACACACATACACATTATGAGTATTTAATTCTTCATAGCTATCATATTAATCCATGCTTAGATGCAATTTTAAATACATTATAATGAGCGCAGCACATTTTTAACAACTACGCTTGCCTGCTTTTGCCCTAATTAAGTTAGAATTTGATTAATAACCTAGTCACTATACAGCAGCTTGAAAAAGTATTCACCCCATTGGCATTTTTTCCTATTTTTTTGCCTTACAGTCTAGAATTAAAATTGATTTTTTTTCTTGGGATTTTATCAGTCAATTTACCCAACATGCCAACAACCTTGAAAAAATTGTTATTGTAAAGCAAAAAAGAAATTGTGCAAAAAAGAAAAAATGAAAACTTGAGCGTGCATAACTTTTCAATCTCAAAGTCAGTACTTTGTAGAGCCACCTTTTGCACCAATTACAGCTGCTAGTCTCTACTGGTATGTCTCTATGAGTTTGGTGCATCTATTCACTGGAATGTTTGCACATTCTTCAAAGCAAAACTGCTCCATCTCCTTTAAGAATATCTCTTCCTTAAGAATTTGCATGTATTTAGAATCATCCATCGTTCCCTCGAGTCTTACCAGTTTCCGCCCCACCACACTTCACTGTGGGAAACTACACCCAGGACTCCACTTCCAAGCAGCCCAAGCATCTTTGATCATTCACCACACACAGTCATCTGATTTCTGATTCACAACAACTGTTTCCAATCAGTGCTACAGTATTTACAGACTCTAGTTTCACAGTCACATTATGAAATACATATGTGCTCTGTGCTTTTTTCCCGATGATACTAAGCCTTTTGTTCTTTGCATCGATTAAATGTTTTTTGACTCACATTTCTATTTTTGATTTTTTTAACTTTGCCCTTGCCTCTGATTATCTGTTTGTGCCTTGCCTGATATTGACACTGATTTTGCCAAGCATTTTGGATGTTTGCCATGGTGTCTATAATAAACTCTTCACTGCGATTACATCTGTCTGCAGCCTACGTCTGTGACAATGTACAATATATATGCACATGTTTCATACATGAAGGTTTGTATTATTTATCAGAAAGGAATTATCATCTAAAACAAACTTTTCGTCATTCATTATCCATACAGCTTATCCTGACAGGGTCAGCAATGATGAAGCTAATCTCAGTTGTTTTGGTGCGAGAGGCTGGGTACACACTGAACACACTGCCACTCAATCTTCAAGTAAACTACTACGCCACAGCATCTTAGTTTTTCTGCCACCAGTTATTCTTGTATTTCCATTTCTGATCTGCAATAATTGCTATTAATAGACATCATGGATAAATGCATCATTGTTTCTTGGTAGATCCATTATACTGTATGTACTGAATATTCATCAGGGTCGCAGGGGAAGCTGCAAGCAATCCCAGCTGTCTTATAGTGATTTGCTGGGTACACCCTGAATGGGCATATATAGCTATGGAAAAAATTAAAAGACCACTTTTAATGTAAAAAAAAGTATAAAGGAAAGACATTCTACTGCTTCCACCACAGTAAGCACATATCCAGCCCTAGTTTTATCGTTATGTCAGCATATACTGTGCCTAAGCTACTGCTATGTTTCTACACTTTCTTATTTGTTATTGTTTAGCACTCCATGCCATACCGTTGCATGCCATTTTGTGCACAGATCAATAAAGATTCCCGCATAACCACTTTTTAATAGTTCTGATTGTTTGAAATGGCACACATACATTAGCAATGATCTGTATTTAAAGCAATACATCATCCCTACTTAAAATAAAATACTATTCGCTTTAATCAACTTACTTATATCTTTGTTGGTTACTTGGCCATAAGGCCAGAATTCTCATATCTCATATCCAGTGTTCCCTCGAGTTTAGTTATGCTCTTCATCCATATTCAGATTCATCAGGAGTTTGAGCAGAGACATCACTTTAAGTGGGAGATCCATCACAGATTCAGACAAGAGAAATACCAGGGTGTGAAGATTACACTGTTTACTATAACAGATAAGTCCTTCTTCTTCTTTACCATGCAGGCTATTATTTAGTGTCTGTCATAACACCCCATCTTCCAGCCACCTGGGAGTTTGAAGGCTCACACCTACACACCCACATACACACAGAAGTCGCTATTTTGTCAGGCCGTGGCTTTTTTTGTTTTTAATGTTTTTCCAATGTGGAACCAGGCAAGAGTGTGCATGAATCATGGGGCCTTTTCAATTATTAGGATTACTATTTGCTTGAAAATATTTTTTATAAAGATGACCCATCAATTTTTATTGTATTCATTCATTCATTTTCTAAGCCGCTTAATCCTAAATAGGGTCGCAGGGAGGCTGGCGCCCATCTCAGCTGGATCTAGGGACAACTAGGGACGACTGTGCATGTTTTTGGACTGTGGGAGGAAACCCATGCATGCACGGGGAGAACATGCAAACTCCACACAGAAACGCCCAAGCTGGGAATTGAACCCAGGCCATCTTGCTGTGAGGCAGACGTGCTAACCACTGTGCCACCGTGCCGCCCATTTTTATTGTATATCATGACAAATGGTCGTTGTTTATTGGTTACAACAAATAACCCAGTTGGCTAAAACAAACAGACAGAAAAACAAAAGCATTTTCACTTTTCATCAATATCCTGCAGCAATTTATTTGGTATGTCAGTATCTGTAATATTTCTAGCTGCCTTGCACTTCACCTGTACTTGACTTGCTGTCTAGAGTGCACAGTGAGATCATGGAAAGTTACCTAGCTCCAGATCTAGGATGATAAAGTCTACCAGTCACTGTAGATTCTGGGGGTGTGGCTTTGCATACATTGGCATGGATGGTAAACAAATCATATAAATGTTTTTGTAGTTCACTTTGTAACCACTAGAGCCCAAATGCTTTCTAATGTGCTTTCAGTGAGCATTATGTCTGGCCCTAGACAAGGGTTTCCCAGTAAGCCATCATTAAACAATGTATGTGCATGGATTGGCTTTGTACTTGGACACATTCTTCCTGTCTCAGCAGCTGCAGTAGAATTTTCTGAGCTTAAATGGAATGAAACTCTTGGTGATGAAGAAAGGCTGTCCAACTTTCCACTCTTCACATGACATCATCTATTAATTTCATTATAATCTATATAATACTCTTACTGTATATCTGATACATAAGGCATATACATATACATTATCTTTGCATCTTTCTTTCTGATGAGATTGCAAAACCAGGAGCTTTCACAAGATCCAATCAGGATTTTTTTTTTTTTTTTTATTGCTGCCTCCTGATGGATCTTTAGCCCTGTATCTGACTAATTATTAGACATAGTAAATTATTAATACACATGATTAATTGTAACATTAATGCAATTTTTATTAGAATATATTGAATACAAATGTATTATAGTGTAAGTTCTTCAGGTAGCCGTTCCTCCTGAACCTGAAATAAAGGCCTACTGATGCTTATTGTTGCATTGCATGTCCACGGCTGTTATACTCATTCTGAACCAATGTCAGGTGTGAATTTCAATTTGCAACACCAAGGACAACAAAATCAGGACTCTGTAGGGTCAGGTGCCTCGTGTCTGCTTAAAAACGTGCATATTTGTCATAATCATCAGATCAGTGTGCACCTGTGTCCCTTTGTGTTTGCGTGTGTATGTGAGTGACTGTGTTACAAAGAACCAGCTTGTTGAATCAGGAATATAAAGTGAGGACACATGACCCCTGCTTTGCACATGAAACACTGGCTAATATAGAGACATCAAAGAAAGCTTTCAGTCCAATGTGCTCTCCATTGTATCATGTTGCTTCCATAATTAAAGTTGACACACTGCTCTATTCACTATCCTTTCAACATCGCAAGCTGTAGAGGAACACTTTCAAGCAAAGGCCTAGCTTTGTAATACTATATCAGGATGTCAGTATTTGATCACTTGCTATATACGATATTTCTGAAGATCATTCTGAAGATGCATTTCTGAAGATCGTTCTTTAAATTGTTTGATTCGTATTTATGTTGTCATAACAGGTTCTGATGCCTGTTCCTATTTTTTATTTAATTTTTATTTTTTTTGTAAATAATATTTAGATAAATGTATATCTGTACAGTGTGTGTGAGAGAGAGAGAAAGAGAGAGAGAGAGAGAGAGAGAGAGAGAGACAGACAGACAGACAGACACACAGACAGGATTTATCAATTATGATTGTCAGTTCATTTTTATCAGCAGGTTTTCTATCCATGTAGTGACCCACAGGAGAAGATTAGTTTCAGAAAATCTGCCTTTTGCACACACACACACACACACACACACACACACACACTTCATTAATCCCCACAAAAATTACTGTTACTAATAGTTTCACCAACTCTTCCACAGTAATTACCCTAGATCACTATCATTATACCAATTTAGTTGTATCTCTCTCTCTCTCTCTCTTACCCTGCAGACACTCTTGAAAGACCTACAGAAATGCTTTGTTTTGTACTTGAACTGACTCATGTTAGTGCTAGAAGAGTCTAATGAAACCAAGCTAACGCACCACAAGTGAATTCAGAACAATGAGTACATCAACACAATGAAAATAAGTGCCTCCTCTGATGCTATTTTACACCCAATTAGTGTTCATAAAAATGCATATTGATAAAAAATTCAATCACCAGTATAGAGGAAAATCATTCTACTGATACAACAAAAAAGAAAAAAGGGTTAATGCCCTATTTGGCTGTGATGAAGAACTGTTTCAATGGGCTCAGGGTATGGTGCAGATTTATACCGGAGCTCCCGAGCGGAGGCCAATAGTCATGGAATGGATGGATGTTCTGTGTCTGTCCTTTGTTCCCACCACAGGAAACCCAGTAAGGCTGCTGCATTGCTGAGTTGATACTGTTATTTATCGCTGACCTGCAGACTTGAATGATAATGGGCAGCAATTAAAAAACAGATTTATTATTAATAACGAAACTGAGATCCAAAAACATAAAGGCTCATACACCACTGCTAAGACTCACACAGAATAGAAAACACACAATCTAACTCAGGTAGGCAGACAATATTGCAGGTAAATAAATGTTTGTGCAGCAAATGCCAAAATCAGAAGCTTGACAGAACATGAACTCTTCAAAACAGATAATTAAACAGGTGATACAAATGAAAATGTAAATCAGGTAATGAAAGGAAAAGCACTGAAAAACAAACCCAAGCTCAGATACCTATCAATAAAGACAACTAACAGGGGCTCTGCTTTTAGGCATTGCCTAAATCTAAATAATAAAGGTTACACAGATCCTTAAATAAAATATATGAGAATGCAGTACAGTACATATCAAAGATCTAATATCCAATTTGTTATATTTCTTGCCAACAGCCACAACAATCCTACTGTTTCTCATTTAAATTGTAAAGGCTGTACTGATCGGGATTTTAAGTTATTATTGCATTTTATTCAGGCGACAATTTACACTTAGCAATTAAGAATTGAATACAAGTATATCCCAAAGTTTCTATTAATAAATATTTTTTTGTTAGTTAGTTTTCATTAAGTACAATTAAAATTGCATGCTGGAAGGACTGGAAATTAGTGACGCCACTAAAAATGGAAGCACACTTTATTCAGTCCTTTGAGATAAGATCACCATCATTTTTAACTGAATTATAAAATTACTAAATTGTAAAATGATTTTTTTCCCAGCCAAGTACCTAATAAACAATTGCAGTCATAGAAAACTGCTGTAAAGACATCGGTGCCTGCCTATTACTGTGCGTATGAACTAAGTGATACATTGCAAATGAAATTTGCACCTAAGCAATTTAAGATTCTAGCAATGCCGGTCATTTAGCAAAATCAAATGTTTTTATGCCTAGGCAACCTTCACTTATACTCGGATATTATGAAGCACATTTGTCAGTAATTATGAAGATAATACAGCAATATTTTTTGTCATCATCCTCCTAATATTAAAAAAACAACAACAACAATTTTTATTTATCCTGCTGCACTGCGCAACATGAGCTCTGCAGTATGGAGAAGCTCTGCTTTTGATTAAACAAAAAAGTTAAGAGAAGCAGCAGGGAATTTAAATGGGGAAATCAACAGAATCCACATTCTTATATTTTGTCCTTCAGCTTCCCTGGCTATGCAAAGAGTCAGTTCTACCTGTCCACCCACGTCAGACTCGGGGTTTAGGAGCTAACGCAGTCCATAACTGAAAGGATAGTGTGTTCTTTCCCCATGACAGATCAGAGAGGTAATAAGAGGGAAATGACTTTTTCTGAAGACATGGTGTTCCCAAACAGCACACTGCTGATGGCAAAAGCAGAGAGTTCCCAAGAGCACTTAATAATGTTTACTGCAAACCTTTGAAGAGTTAGATTGTCACATTGTGCATGATGTACTTGGTTAATTATACCCAAACTTTGCTGAGCACTGTATGAAAGACTGTACTAAGCCTTGCAGCAATAAGAATGTTGTCAAGAGCACTTAACTGTCATCAGATCCTGCTAACGTATTAGCAATAATCTCTTCTTATTTCTATTTCTTTGAATACACTTACAATTAAAATTAATTTTTTTGTCATTCACTCGTTTGTCGAACCATTTAATCCTACTAGGGTTGCGGGGAGGATGGAGCCTATCTCAGGTGATTCTGGGCAAAGGTGGGGTAGACCTCAAACAGCTCACCAGTTCATTGCAAGGCCAACACACTCACAATCATTCACACTCACACCTAGGGGCAATTTGGAACAGCCAGTTATCCTTATGTGCATGTCTCTGGAATGTGGGGAAAACCACACTAACTTGGAGAGAACATGCAAACTCCATGCAGAATCACCCTTCCTGAGCCCGGGGACTCGAAACCTGGACCTTCTTGTTGTGAGGCGGATGTGCTAACCACTACACCACTATGTCACTCTATTTAAAATCATAAAAACCATGAAACGTATAAGTAAAAACTTATAAGAATGCAGTGCTAAATGACCTAAACTGTGTTTCAGCTTTTTACAGCTGTGTCAGAACATATGCCTTTTTTTAAGGTAGCAACTTACTCATTTGTATCACTATGTATGACCACTACTTGTATGACCACTTAAGCTCTAGTATAAACCAGCATTAGTCTAGAGTCTTTTAGTTATGAATTCGTGCAGATTTACTGGATGCTTTCCATCGCTCTGCCTTCAAATAATTGCATATTTTGCAAGCCGCTCATGATGAAAGCTCTGCGCAATGATTAAATGGAAATGTTAAAAGGCGTGCAACCTGTACAACTTGACAGACGTCTACTGTGTGCATTGATGTGTGAAATGAATGTGGTTTTTAATGTGTAGTTTGGGATATCAAAGCAGTATGTTTTTCAGTAATTTGGAGAAAGACAAACATTTATTTTGCTAAAAGTTTAATCCAAAATATACATAAACAAACATGGACCAAGAACAAGCAAGGAGACAATGAATCTGTGGCTCTTTCACTCTGTTTCCCACCTATTGTTTTCTTTATTTACTTATGCTTGGGTGCACCACACTATAACTTACAGCAATCAGCTATAACTTTAACACCACCTGACTAGCCCCTTACACAGCAAACTGCACTGTACTGTGTGCTCTCCCGCAGCAAGCACTTTATGCTACAGTAGCTCTTGTGTGGGATCAGAACAGATTTACTAGCCTTCACCCCCACCCCCCACCCCCCCCCCCCTTCCCCCATCACATGCATCAATAAACCTTGGGCACCCATGATTCTCTTGCCAGTTCTCTGGTTGTCCTTCCTTGGACCACCTTTGGTAGGTACTTACCACTACATACCAGGAACAACCCACAAGACTTGCCATTTTGGAAATGAAAAAGCATATGTGGTCCTTCTCCGTATTACTCAGATCTTACACATGTTCATTTTTCCTGCTTCCAACACATCAACTTTAAGAATTGGCTGTTCATTTTCTATCTAATGCATCCCACTTCTTGGTGGGTGCCACTGTGATCACTTTTCACTTGTTATTCACTTGACATCTCATGTTTTTAAGTTTTTGGTATACTGGGGTTTTTTCATTTCCAAGACATGCCCTGGTAAGTGGTAAGGTGGTCCAAGCAGGTCAACCAATGAACCGGCAATAGTGTCATGAGTGCCTCACTTGTGCATGTGGGAAGTGAAAGCTAGTACATCTGGTCTAATCCCACAGAAGAGCTACTGTAGCACCAACTGCTGAAACTGTTAATGCTGGCTATGATAGAAAGGTGTGAGAACACACACTACATTGCTGCCGTCTGTGTATGGGACTGCCTAGCCACAGACCAGTTAGGTGGTGTTAATGTTAAGGCTGACAGGTGTGTATAACTAATATAACTCATTTGTCAGCAGTATAATTTCATTTCCTGTTCATTTTTTTAATGCAAATGGATGCTCAGTTGTTTTCTGCCCTTCAACCTGGCTCATACCGAGAACTAAGGCACAAATTGAAATCATACCCAAGCATTTGTCTTCCATTCACTGCATACTCAAAATGCCTGACTGGAAATCTCATTCTTGATGATATAATAGAACATACATTAAAATTGATTTGCTCTGCACTACACAGATAAATTTTTTTTACATTATTGCATTAGTTTCCAAATGTGGGCACTCAGTGATGACCACGTCTGTAAAATACACATTTAGATATTTAATTAAATCAGAGTATTATTGCATTAAACAGCCAAACACATGACGATATGGAAAAACTGAACCTCTGCAAATTTTATGCAATCTGAAATCTAAAAAAATAAAAAAATTAAAAATAAATAAAAAAAGCATTGAGTTCTTCTATGAGATACTATTTGCAGCTCTACTTTAGGGTCCTTCCATCTGGAGAGACGATTCCAGAGTAACAGCTGCATGTCTATTGATAGCTGAGTTCAACCCGGAACGTGAGGGGGAGTGTCATCTTTTTCAGTATTTAAATCCAGTTAAATATGCATCGTATTAATTATGCACCTGAGCTGCAGATTAAATAGTGAAAGCTTTCAGACACCCTTGAGACAGCATCATACTAAATGTTGCTATTTTAATTTCACTATATAGTTGACATCTCTGTGTGCCATTATGACCCCTTTAAGAAAATGACCACATATATAGATATTCTACCTTTTCTATTGTTGTCAGTGTATAGGAGCATGGGGTCCAGATGCTCCCACCGGCAGAGCCATTTGATATTATTTGTCAAAAATGGAAATTTAAAACATTGTATTTTGTTTTAT
>JBCNYH010000027.1:30262604-30282484 GCA_039654325.1 Tandanus tandanus | reverse complement strand
ATCAGACTGTCATTTCAACCTCTATGTAAAGAAGATGTCAAATCTGAACATTTGGGGTCAGAGCCACTGAATAGATTAACAGAAGACAGGAAAAAAAAAAAAAAAAAAAGAGCCCACTTGCATCATAACATGAATCCTCTCATTAGACATTAGATATATATGTCGCTGCAGAGCATCTGGAAATGCCTTCCAGCTAAATGCAATCAGGTGGTAATTAACTGCTTTTTTTTGTCTTTGAAATGCAATATAAGGTAAACAGCACTGCTTCAGGAAGTGTCCCATGGCCTTGGCTAGCTCCACAATTCAGCACTTTCCCTGCTCAGAAAATCATTAGCAGCCTCCTGCTGGAGAGAATGCCTGCCATACACCAACAGAAGCAGCTGATACTTTTCTCTTTGCACACATTAATTATCCCATTTACTTTGAGACAAAGGCAAATCAAGATAAAGGCAGAGGCTCTAGATCATTCAATGGCATCAGACAGGAAGCTGCATTATACCTTAATGTGATTTTGTCAGCAGTGCATAGTCACATTACCATGCGTTACAAAGTGGTATGAATTACATTTCACTCATGTAGAACTTCCAAATGTTCCGATGATGTTTCAAAGTATTTATTGAGCTTTTCACATTGCCTTCATATCAGGTTTTATCAGAATTATTTAACTCGTTCTCTGCTTATGTCTGGTAGCATAAAAAAATATATGTTCTCTATCTACTATCTGAAGCAAAGAGTTTTTGGCTAATTAAAAACATGGGTTAAAAAAAACCCTAGGATACCTAATATAACCTGCAACAATGGTTGGCTCTAATAAAAATGACGAGGAAAAAGTAAATGGACCCCTTGTGTTTTACAACTTCAGTTGTGTTCTACCCCTTAAGTTGTGTTTCACCCTTTTAATTATGTTTTATTCATTTAGTGTGAATCTGGTTTTGAGATCGAGATATTAGTGGATATAGATTTGTGCAACAAAGTTTGACTATGAAAACGTAATACAAGATGGGTGCGACTTTCAGTCTGAAAACACTGATTATTATCTACAAACATAGCCATAATATAAATCTTGAGATACGTCTGCGAGATGTTGTATAAAAATAAAGTCAGACTACAGAAAGAAAAGACAGACTACAGAAAGACTCTGTTTCTCATCACTACAACAGCTGAAGCCCTGTTTCTGCTGCAGTCTTCAATTTGCCCCGCCACTCACCTGGAAACATATGGCAAAAACAGTGGTGTCCACTCCTGGTCCTGCTGGGTTGTATTGTCCTCAGGTTTTTGTTGTGCCTCTGTACATTATGGTCTGTAATTGCTTACAGTTCCCTCTGTTGAGCTCCAAGGCATAAAAGGCTTCCAAGAAATAATAGCACAGTTAGCAGCTAAAGCCTGTTCAAATCATGGCCCTTGAGAACCATGACTGGACACCACCAATCTTTACCAGCCCTGCTCTATCTCTTCAAGGCCCCAGTGTGAGCTGGGTGAACAAAACTAAATGAAAAAACTAAATGCAGACCATTGCATAATGTATAAGATGACTTAGCGCCTGGCTATGTGGCATTATATTTTGAAACTGATTCCCTCCATGGTGACCATGTAGTGCACTGAAACAGGCCTCCATGTTCGGGTGCTACAGCAGGCTCCAGTCAGACCCACCATTCATACCACTGTAGATGCTCCGATGATGCGGGGACAGCTCCTCTGCTGCTGACCTTCTTTGTGCCACATCCCGCCCATGGCTGCCAAACTTGCCATGATCTGGACTGCCACTGTACTGGTGCCTTAGCATCTCAGGACTTCCTGCAATCACACGACCCTTCTGCAGATGTTCGGGAGTCCCTGGCAGTATCGGTTTAGACTCTGGACTTCCACATAGACTCCCGAGGCTTGTCCTGTGCTTCTGAAAGAGGTCAGGGCTACCAGGAGGCTGAGAAGACACTGGCAAGTGCTTTGAAAACTGCTCTGGACTGCCTCTTTTGCCAAGCTTTTCTGGACTAAGACCTCGCATGCCCTTGTGGTCAGGACTCGAGAAGGAGCCACAGCGGGGTCGGCACACTTGAGGAAAGGTGTGAGCAGCATACTCCGGACTTGTGCTCCTTCTGCGGCTGAGTTGCTCTGATACTGGCATCTCCTCCACTGCCCGGGGTTTGTGGACATGTTCAAGACTGCCTCCAGCTGGACCAGCCAGCAGCTGCTGCTTGTGCGTCAGATGATCAGGGCTGTCGGTACTGCCAGCGCTAGAAGTGCTACTCCCATCGCCAACGTCCCTCAGCAGCCCTGGCCCTGGCACGCTGGCATGTGAGAGACTGCTCTGGCTGTCAATAGAGTTCCTGCAGCCTGCTGGACCACCAGTGCTCAGCAAGCCTCCTGTGCCTCCAGAGCCCTTTTCCTCATCTAGCATGAGACACAGCTCCCTCAGCTCTAGGTTTTCTTTCAGCACCTCCTCCTGCCTCTGCTCCAGCTCCTTCAGCTTCTGCAGGTACACTGTCACCTCCTTACGCATTATGCCTGCACTGTAGCGGCCGAGCCGCTGCCACTCCCTTGACACCTTCTTCCCCTTCTGCCGGTCATCATCCAAGAAGCAGCAAAGGTCACGCAACTCCTGGTTATCCTCTTGCAGTTTCTGATTCACCTCCTGCAAGAACAAGGAGTAGAAAGACTAATCATCTATATAAAGTAAAGGGCAACCCCTGTGTGATACCAAAGCTACTGTCAGCATCATAACTACACTGCAACAAACAGGAGGAGTGATACATGCACTGCATACTGAAGAGAAGAATTAATATTCTGCTGATCCCCAGACCTTTCTGCTTATGTCCATAAAACAGCACTGAGTAACAATAAATACATTGTAATAAGTACAAAACCCTGCATGACTGCAGTGACTTTAAAATCAAAGTCAACATTAATACCACAAGGTCAAGCAGAGGAATTGCATTCATTTCTGCATTACTTTTGTCAGTGGAAACTCAATTGATAGGTATATATTCCTGACCAGAAGGTGGTGAATATAATCACAAAATTGCCAGAGTCAATGATAGGTCACTGTCAGATCATTAAAATGCAAGTCACTTTGAAAAAAAGTGCCAGAATCTGTCTAGCTGGTAAAATTTGATCCTAAATACTGTTTAATTCTTAGTTCTTCACAGTCTTCACTCCTTACTTTTTTTTTCTTTTCTTTACCCAGCTATAAATATCGTGGGGCAGGTGAGGGGGATATGGAAGCACTATAATGCAACATCCATAGACCAGCTCTGAAATGCATTGCCCCAGCACACAATGGCAGCGAAAGAACATTTGACCTCCAGGTCAGGCCAACATGCAAGATCGCCGTGGTCCCTGGCGGAACCACTGAGTTGCTGCCTTTCAAATATCTATGTCCTGCATCTCTGGAATGCTAAGTAATCTGAGCTCATTGACCCATCTCTGTTCAGCTCTGCATCTTTCATGGTCCTGAAACAACTTCTCGGAAAATGAATGAGGATGGCATCTTAATCCAGTGTAGTATTAATGGATGAAGTAAACAAGATTGACAATTGCAGTATTTATGTAAAAGTTTGGGGTTTTTTTCTTCTTTAATTGCACATGCTACTTTGCAACATAGTAGAATTGTGAAGCTTAAAGCTGTATACGCCCCAATCGCAGCGTTTTACCTTCAGTCCCCGGATCTCGTTCAGGTGCTGCTGAAGCCTGCGGTTCACCTCCCGGATCAGGTTTCCGTGCTCTACTATGGCGCTCATCTTCTCGGCCTCGGCTCTGCGCAGCCGCCGCACCAGCTCATCTTTACTCCACTTCAGGAGCTCCTGGTCTGTGACTTTGGACAAATCCTCGGTACCGCTCTCCGAGCTCTTGGCTGCACCTGACTGCAGCTGGGTTTGGGCCGGCTTCTCCATCACCTTCACCAACTCAGTGGCGCACAGAAAGCGCCCCGCTAGAGCCGAACTGTAGAATGAAGACGCAAAGCCGCCCAGCGCAGATGCTCTGCAGAAATGTGCTTGGATCCGAATCAGGAGACTCTCATAGTGAGACTCCCAGTGCTGTGCATGCGGTCCGCTTCAACCTGCAGCTGCAACCCCAGAGTGCCGGGAAGAACTCGCCCT
Source organism: Tandanus tandanus (assembly GCA_039654325.1). NCBI lineage: Eukaryota > Metazoa > Chordata > Actinopteri > Siluriformes > Plotosidae > Tandanus > Tandanus tandanus. The sequence goes on along the minus strand of JBCNYH010000027.1, from coordinate 30,278,390 downwards.
CCAGTTCCTCCTTATGCTGGAGAAAGCCCGTCTCTAAGGATGAGATAGTGGTCCTTTCCTCTTGTTTCTCCGGTCATGTCTCCATCGCAACCCTGAGGATGAGAGCTAAACCCGCCATGGAGGACCGATACTGACCACTACAGCATCACACATCAGTAACGCAGACCAGCAAACCCAAGCCCAACCTCTCTCTCTCTCTCTCTCTCTCTCTCTCTCTCTCTCTCACACACACACACACACACACACACACACGTAGACGCACAAGTATTACACGCCCACTTTACTCTAGTAGTGATGGCCAGCACTTTTTGTTGTCGAGCTCCATCTGCTGCTTGATTGAGAGAAAAAAAGTTTACGTGATTTTTAAATAATTGAGGAAACTCTATACAAACCAAGACATTAATAGATCTATATCTTATAATCACATTTAAATAAACAAATAAGCCCGGAGCACATGACATCAAATAAATTGCATTTTTTTATACAGAAACAGAAAAAAATTATAGCATTGGTAAGCAGCATTTCACATTAAAAAAATATATATATATACACAATTGTGCACCTTCCTTACAGCTCTCTCTCTCTCTCTCTCTCTCTCTCACACACACACACACACACACACACACACACACACACACACACATCAGGCACAGTGTAAGGGAGGAATGCACTTTTTGTCATTTTCTAAGTGTCTTTGCCATCTTTTTCTTCAGTGCCCCTGGTTAACTGGTCTTTTTAATTTTCTAACAAGTTATTGCTGAAAAAAAGGGTAAAAAATCATACAGGGCCAAGGATCTATATATGTGTTATATATGTAGATATGTTCAAAAGACTGGTTGGTGCAAAAATCAGTAGCCTATAAAATTTGTCTACTACTACAACTACTACTGATGAGTAAAATAGCTTTATTAAACTTTTGTAAGCGCCTGGCGTATGAAGAATGTTTTATAAACTGTAAAAGAAATTGGATTAAAGTTTTAAATCTGATTAGTCTGCAATCTTAACAATAATTATTATTATTATCATTATTGTTATTATCATTATTATTATTATTATTATTTATTCTTCAGGATTGCAGGAAACTGATGTAATATGAATGTCAGAATCATCATGAGCCACTTCAACGAATTCAGTTCTTTTTTTTTTTTATAAATATGTTTCTTCGTTGGGGGGTAGTGGGGGGGGGGGGGGGAGAGGGAAGGGAGGAGAGGAGCAATTGAAAGGAGTCGGGTTTTTTTTTTTTTTAGAAAAGGGTGTTTTTTGTAACCCCCCCCCAACCCCCCCCCCCCCCCCCCCGCTCTCTCTCTCGCTTTAGTAAGTTATAAATATAATTTATATACAAGTAAAACATAGCTTTCCCACTTCTTTTCCATAAAACCAAATAAGACATTATCTAAATCCAGCTGGAATTCACTTTGTATTCATTCCAAAAATCAAGGCAGTTATACCTTACCATAGTTTTGGAGTGTAATTTCAGTGCCAACATTAATGCATGGGAGTTTATTTACAAAATGCTTTTTATAGGACATGGTAAGCAAGAAAAAAGAAAGTGAGGGGTGTGGTTTGGGACACAGTTTATCTCCGCCTTCTTTTCTCTCGTCACCATTTCTCCCCTTTTAACCATCAGATGTTGGCTGTTAGTGTTCTAGTTTAGACCAGGGGTGAGTACATAATGCTATTACCAATATTTGTCTTATTTTAAGGTATTTGTAATCATTAAATGAATTAAACTAAATGAATTAAACTTACTGAATTATTAAATTTTACTTAAGGCAAAACATGACTTTCTAGTGCATAGATATGTAAATACATAGAACCAAGTACAACCTGATATGTGGATGATTATATTTAAGTATGAGGAAGTCTGTGTGATGCACCTTGCATATCTGCTTGTTTTCAGACTGAAGCATTCAAGTTAGAACTTCAAACCATTTGATGGAAAAGAGATCACAATGAATTCACAGATTTGTCTTCTGCTTGCGGCTTCTCTCTCTCTTGGAGCATGTTGGGTAGCACCTTCGTTTTGTCATGGTGATAAATGCCCAGTTTTCACTCCTGTGAATACATATCTGGTAGGATGTACTATTGAATGCTGCCCACTGATGTTTTATTTTATGTAATCAATAGTCAATATATATAAATAGACTGTATAACCATGCACTTACTTCTGATCAGACTTTTGAGGAGCGTTTTTATAATGCTAGTCAGTGGATTACAACAAGCATTCAAGACGCCACAGAAAATTACATCCGAGATGGCTTTTGGAAACTCTATTCCTTCATGCAAGGGGAAAATAATGATGGTAACCACAATTCTTAAACATAAGATATGCTTGTGAGAGAATACTGTTTAAAAGTGTGTATTGTTTGTTTTGTAGAACTGGAAATTGTCATGACCAAGCCAGTAGTGGTGTCAGTAAGTGAGGGAGATGGAAACAGGGGTAGGGAGGTCTCAATCTCCTTCTTCATCAGCTCAGACATCGTCATCCCTCAACCTAACGACGACACCATCACGATAAAAAATCTGCCTGCTGCAACTGTGTATGTTAGGTAAGGAAAACTCTATCTCTTGCCACACTGCTAGAAGTTTGGAGCCCACCTGCCACTTTTATGCCTAAAAAATGTACAAAGAACTGTAAAAATATTTTACAATATTTAAAAAATATTTGCTTTCTTATGTTCCCATAGTATAGACCAAAACATTTATTCATTTCATCAGAATCAGAATCAGGATACTTTATTGATCCCGGAGGAAATTGTGTAAATTTTACTTCTTTACCTTTGCCATTTTATCACTACACGTATACACACACAGTAAATTGGACACATACTCTGAAAGAGTTAATTCAACTGTGGGAATTTTACTGTGCATACATACGTAGCAAGCTGTTTGTAACAGTAAAAGCAGAAGATGTACTATTACCATGATTAGGTGGAGCTTACAGATAAGTTTTAGAGTACTGTTTAGTCTTTTGGGGAATTCGACCCAGAGACAAAGGCCAACAGTTTCCTTTGTTTTGTTTTGTTTTGTAAAGTTACTTGAATAAATTTAAGCAAAAATCTTATTTCACTGTCACATGTACAGTCTTTTTTGTATTAAAAATAAATTAAAAGCTATTCTTATTTTTTATATTTAAACTGTTGAATATTGTTTAAATCATTTTTATTAATACTTAAATACTTCATACACTAATACATACATACAATATAATTGTTTCTTGTATCTGAACTCTGAATTTTCACACTGATTTATTATCATGGTCTTGTTTGTCTATGAACAAATAATTGTTTAAATCTGCTTTTCACTAAGTCTTGTACTTTCACTTTTTTTTCTTTACATCTGACAGGGTATTTGGCGGTATTGATATTCAGGGTGCCTTTGATAATGTGGACATCCTGAAAAACGAACTGGTGGCAGCAGGGAAAATGTTTAATGGTGCTACGTTTCATGCAGCTGTATATGACCCTCCTTTGGTCCTAGTCAACAGACACAATGAAGTATGGCTTTATGCTAATTGAGTTCCAGCTAAAAATCAGCTAAGAATCACACACAGTACAATTCCCAGAGTTGAATTAAATCTTGAAAAGTATATCAAATATAAAAGTATGTCAAACCCTTTCTAATATACTCTGAAAGAGTTAATTTTACTCTGGGGAATTTTACTGAGGTCATATGATATTACTATTATGACTAAACCTCTCTTACTGAATAGTTTCTTTTCCCTATATCCTTCTTTGTACTTAAAACCCATTTAGGAAAGAACTTGCATAAGTAAGGAGTATGGAAGAATGCATTTAAAATCACTGCCTCTAAACCTTTCTGCTTTCCTTAAAGCTAAAATTCTAAAAGTTGTTTGCTGAGTTTTTTTTTATTTTATTTTTTTTGAGGGGTGGGGTGGTCTTTGTTATGGTCTTTTTTATGGGCTTTTTTTTTTCTGTTTTTGAGGTAGTACACATTAAACAACAATGTTCCTCATTATGTATATTAACTAATGTGCAACTGAGTCCACTAATTCATTTATATGCATTATTTATATAAATGATATATATAATCATATGTAGCCTGTACTGATCAACACTTAAGTTCTTATAAAATTATAATTTCTCAGTAAGGATTAATCATTGCCAAATGTTTCTGCATGGGACCTGCAGATCCTGTCGGACCTGTGTCGCTTGACAGTCGAAAGTATGTATTTACAGTAAACCAATTAATTTAAGCTTTTGTGAAGGAAACCGCTTTAAAAACATTTTTATCTTTGGAAGTTATATATAAAGTTGATATACTGAAGGGAAATCATGTATTTTCAGGTGTATGTAAAGCTGTGTAACCAATCACACAGCCAGTAGCTCTGCTGCTTGACACGTTATAAAATAAAGGTTTGGAACATATCCTATGAAATCTATTCTCAGTCTATTTATATTTTTATAGCAGAGACCTGTTTACTCAATCACAGTATCAGAAGTTTGTGGGAAATTAGGACAGTAACATTTCAGGGTTTGTACAGTGTTTAAATTTAGTTAGCAAAAAAAAAACTTTCTTGTAAACATGCCTTTCTTATAAAGTACCTAAGGTAGAGTTGACTGAGAATGGTGGGTATGAGGAAAATGCAGACAAGCAGTCCAGATCAAGTCTAACCTGAAATGCAGTTTCTGAACTGTTTAGCTATGAGATATGCTTCACTGTTTGGAGACATTGTCATCAACGCCTTGTTGAACTTGATGAGCACTTCATTTGTTTAAACATAATCTTAAGTCAATGGTCTCCAGCCCTGTTCCTGGAGATCTACCTTCCTGCAGGTTTTATCTCCAAGCAAAATCAATCATACCTCTTTTCAAGAACTTCTTCAAGGCAAAATCAGGTACTCAGGTGTGCATGATTAAGGTTGGAGATAAAACCTGCAGGAAGGTAGATCTCCAGGAACAGGGTTGTAGACCACTGTCTTAAAGAGTAAGTGTTAAATCATGGAATCTACACTGAACATCAAGTTACAAATGTAAAAACTTGTCAGTTTGAAAATGCTCTGGTCCTCTGTAGAACTAGCTGAAGCTGAATGGCCAGTGATTGGTTATCTATGTATATGAATAATCGTGTTTCTCTTTATGTTCACATGTATACTCCTTGGTGCTAGGGAAAATGGGTCAGGCCACAAGAGACTGTGTGTCACTGTGACTGATCTACAGTCAGCCTAATTAGTCCTCGCTCCTCTCCCTCTGGCAAAGCAGGGGAATGTGTTGAGCCTGCACTTTGCCTCTACTGCAGCTCTACATCTCCTCTTTTCATTCTTAGAACTGCAAAATGGGACACTGGCTCATCTGGATAGAACGTTCTAGGGCCATATACCACCTACCTTTATTTATCTATTCATTTATTCTGGACTTGAGCACTTTTTATGCAGGTGAGGCTATTTTAAACAGAATAAGATGAAGAGAAGGCAGTTTTTTCTTTGGTCAGATGATTCCAAATCCTGCTTTGGCAGAAGAAAACGTACTGTACTGAATTTCTTGCTTCTTGCCAGGGTGGCACTTCTCAAATGTGTACTTTTTATTATGTATCTTTCACCTTGAAAGTTAGTATAGTGTACCCTTGAAAATGTACAGGGCAGTGGTGGCTGAATAGTTAAGGGAATGGGTTACTGATCCAAAGGTTGGGGGTTCAATTCCCTGTACCACCACCGTTGGGCCCTTGAGCATGGCCCTTAACCCTCACTTGCTCAGTTGTATAAAAAAATAAATAAATAAAATAGATGTGATAAAATGGCTACTGGATCTGGGGGATGCTGGAGGAGAGGGGCGTGGCAGAGGACATGAAAGGGGTTTAGCCAGATGGAAATTAATAGATTATAAATGGACATTTTGTTGTGTTTTTCAAAGGGGGTCAAGGGTGGAGGTTGGGGTGGCTGTATATAGGTCATGATTCAAAGGATTATGGGTGCCATCTAAGATATGTGAAAAGGTACAATTTAGTACCTTTTCTTTGGAGATTGTAGAATATTAAGTGTTTAGTTCATAATACAGATTTGTAATATCCAAAAAACTATAGGAAATAGTCTTATTGCATGATATAGTATTATAATTTAAAAAAATAGTAAGAGTATTGTGTTCTCCCCATGAAACTTCTAAAAACAATCTGTCAAATCTGAATGCAACAGAACATTCTTTCATTAAAAATCTTTAATATTATATTGGCTATTATTTATATTACTGCTTACTTATTATTCTTTATTAATGGGTACTTAAATAAGTAAAAGTGTACACAAGTACAATAATTTCCTGTACACTAGATGGGAGTGTTGGCTTTCACTGTTCTTTAAAATTACCCATAAAACTACTTCTGGTAAAAGGTATTTTGAAATTCGTTCCATTGTACTACATTCCAAGATAGCTGGTGTTATTGTTACATTTTGAGCTCAATGTAATGTCAAAATTTTACATTCCTATTTATTTTAGATTAAAGTCAATTTACATTTTTCAAATTTAAATGTTGACCAGCCAGTGTTGGGTTATAGTGTCCTTTGAACACTGTGTTTGGATACCCACGCATGTGGACAGTACCTTACTTCACCCATGTACGAGGACAACACTACGTAGCTTAGCTTTGGTCCTTCTCACAATGGGAAACTGGCCGCTCAGTGGCCTCCTCACATGGTCTCCATGGTTACACCTAAATAACAAGAAGCTGGCCATGTTCGTAAGAAACATAATTATACATTTATGAACAGGTATGTGTAATAGCCCCAAGACTGTTCTTATGACTCACACAAAACTTGCAGAGTGACATGTACATAGCATTTGTTTCGTGGTTATGAATTATATTTCTAACCTGCTCTGAACGGAGCCTTTTTGTTGCCTGGCTGCAAAGCAGTTGAGCACAGTCACTTTTAAATCACTCTGCATTTGAATCAAAAATAAGCTCCAAGACTTCTAAATCAATCAGTCCTTTCTGAAAAGGATCTAGCATAACCTTACCAGCTACTGGTTGCCAAAGTGTAGACAGAGTTGGTCAAATTGGTAGACAGTCTCTGGCAAATAGAAATTGCTGGAAATAAGAAACCAATTAATAAATTATTGCAACAAATGCCAGTTTTGCTTTTTGTTTGTTTGCTTGTTTTTTTGTTTTGTTTTATTGTCAGAAAAAAAATCACATCAGTAAGGCAATTTACTGATTAGTAAAATAAGGATGCAGGAAAATAACTTAACAGGTGCCAAAGTTGGTCTGTATCAGACTGAGCAGCTTGAACTTGAAACAGTGTTTGGGGGCTGAGTGTTTGGTATTGGGTGAGCAAGGACTTATGGTACAGTTTGTAATTAGTATTCAAATGTAAGTAGAGTATAGTGTCCTTATATAAGTTGTCATAGTTTTCCAAGTTGTCACAGTAGTGTGCTTTAAAATCACTTAAATTCAGACTTTTTTTTACTGATGCCAAGTCTGAGCCAAGAGTTGTTTGGTAGAAGTCAAGTAAATAAATTTTATCAGAGATGGGCTAACTTCCTGAGAAATGTACTAGAATGGCATTCTGACGATAAGGTAAAGTCAGCTCAACAGACATGTGCATTTTCTTTTTTATCAAAACATTTCCATCTCTATGTTGGTATGTTGCTGCTTATCTACCTGATTGCATTCTCAAATGTGTCTAGGGGCCCATTATCTATCTTTCTTCCTGATTTTTTTTTCTTTCCTTTTTTCTTTTTCTTTTTTCTTTTTTTAATTTTTTTTTTGCATTGGTGAATATCACACCTCACTATTATTAACATAAATTATTATGTACAATTTTGAAAAATAAATAGGACACATTTAAATGAGGGCACCATTTTTTAAAAATGGTGTCTTATTTCAATTATATTGACTGAGTTCATATAGTAAATATTTTCCATGATCATACATGACTTAATTTGAAACAATTGTTAAAAAGAGGTCTGTGTGATGGAAAAAAAAAAAAAAAAAAAAAAAAAAAAAAATTCTATAACCAGCACAATTCAATTGATAAAACAAACAAATATTTTTCTGGGGAAAAGTGAAAACTTACAAAAACCTGCCTGCATAAACACCCTTAAACTAAGATTTGTAGAAGTAACTTAAAATTTTTTAAACCATTCAGATTTTTGGGGTAAAATTTGCAGGTATTTGCAACTGTTTATAATTCCTTCCACCTTGAATAACGACCCCAGTTTCAGCTGAAGAAAAGCAGCCCCAAAGTATGATGCTGCTACCTCCATGCTTCACCGTGGGTACAATGTTCATTTGGTTATGTCATGGACATGTTGTTTTGCTCCAAATTTATCTTTAGGAATTATTGCCAAAAATTTGGTCATAATTTTTCGAGGGATGTCAAGTGCTTTGTAATTGGTCATATTTTGTCCATTTTTGACGACTTTACTGTTTCATGGTGTACCATGCCAAACTTACTTACCGTGTGACTGAAAATGGCATCCTAGACCCTTGTCATGGAGTTTTGAACATATTCAGTTTCATTGCAGCCTTGTATATATTCTTACAATATCCCTATGTTTGCCCTAAGTTAAACCCACAGGACCTTTTTATATAACCACGGATATTTTACAAATTTATTTATTCAAAAAACAGTGTGTACATACGCCATGTAGCATACATAGGGCAGTGATACATTGATCATAATATCTCATTATCATACAAGTATTTTTTTATGTAACAATCATATATATATATTTTTTTTTGTATGAACATCATCCAATTTGACTTACAGACCTGACCTATTTCCCCCTTGACAGACGTACAACACATACCTCGTATATGACAGACGTACAATCCATACCTTAAATGCTACACAGCTTTCAAATCCAACTCACACAAACCCACGAGTCCCATCTGTCATTAAAAAATTATTGTTAAAGAGGCTTAATTTCATGTCAGGAAAATCCTACTAGAACTACTGAACTTTATTTGGGGTTCATCAGAGGCATTTTAATTAATGGTAAGTATGTACTGACTATTATTTAAGATGAGCTTTTATGTGATTGGTTAATTCCGAGAACAGCCACATTCCCAATTATTAGAGGGTGTGCACACTTTTGCAACCATTTTATTTTAGTTTTTTTTCCTACAAAGCTTGATTTCTGTTGAATTATACTGGTTATGGGTTTATAGGGTTACAGATTTTACACTGAAGGTGGAAAAAGATCTGAAGTGATTTATTTTTTTGGCCTCTTTTTTACATCACAAAAACTTGGCATTTTAACAGAATGTATAGACTTCATATCCACTGTATAGCACTTATATACAGTATATATGTTATTATACACAATAAAATAAATCATTGTTGCAGAAGGCCGTGGAATGTCTTATACAGATAAAAGTGCTAAACCTTTGAATGCAGGATTCTCATGCGAACTCTGCATCCCAAAGCAATGTCCTCCTCTGTGCTACCTTGCTGTCCCTAAATGAAGGTGACTCACAGCAACTACACACTAAAAGTAGGACAGCTGTTTGCTGTGCAAAGTTTCTGCAGACATCTCAACCTATAACAAAATTTTTCATAGTTAAGCCTTCCATAAATACCTTGCTCTATTATTGATGAGGCAACTGTTTATTTTTATGTGTGACGACACCCTGCCAAAAGTTCTTCATAAAAAGGATTTTAAGATAAGCGTTCCATATGGATATCATAGTGAAATGCTGAGTGTCGCAAACACTGATTCTGTTAGAGTTGCATTTATGTATTAACAACTCCTCCTACATGAAAACTGCAGGATTATTGCAGAAACAAGCAATATTTCAAGAGCAAGGACGCCTATATTCTCCCATAGCACTCTCACTAAAAGTAACTGCAGTCCTCCCATTAGCACCAGAATTCCTTTTTTATTTTCAGTGTTCATATAGGTTGTCTTTGGCTGCATTCAAAAAGATGTTATATTTAATGGAAGACAACTTGTACGTCAGGAGAGCTTATAGCAAAAGCTTATGGTTGATTAATTTTCTATAACAGTATGGCTCTGGCATTAGCACCAGCTGTGCTCTTTCTAACACATTATTGTTACTATAGTAACAACTCATTCATGGTGACTTCATTGGAAGACACTTCACTTAATCTATTACTAATTCATTCATTCATTTTCTGAACCACTTAATCCTAATTAGGGTCGCGGGGAGGCTGGTGCCTATCTCAGCCGACTCTGGGCAAGGTCAGAGTACACCCTGGACAGCTCGCCAGGCCATCGCAGGGCAGAAACATGCTGACGGCAATGCAGCCTTCTCTTTATGAAAATCAGCAATGGTTCTTTTACATGCCTCTCACCATAGACAGTGAGAGACATGGCTGGCCTTTGATAACCCAGTTAGCTGCACTGGGGGAATCTAAGACTAAAAATGCTTAAAAACTAGCAGCCATTTAACAAATTAATATGCGGAAGTATTCAGAAAGGAGCTTTTATTGATTTTGTTTTAATTTATAGAAATAATTTTTGGTGTCAGTACTTTGGAACAGTTGTCTGACCAACAAAACTCTTTTGTCTTAACGAAACTAGTTACAAATGAGACTAAGTGGCTTGTAGCTGATATAATGCCTGTGATAACATGAATTATAAACTGATCGTTTTAAAAAATAAAGTATGATTTCTGTGTGTGGATGTGGGAATAAGAAAATAGTCAACTTTACCACCCCATCATTTATTATTTTCTAATCTGCACCAGGTTTGACTTTTAGCATATCATTTCAATTAAAAAAAAAGTTTTACACTATGATAAATAGAAGTACACATAGAAGTAAACATTCCAGTTCCAAAAAAAATCATTTAAAAAGTTTAAACATAATTTTTTGTACAGAGACATTAAGCTCTCTTGTGCTAGATCCCTGGTTAGAAGAATTATATGGAGCTGACTCCTGTCTCTCAGCAGTCTTCTTAAACAACCCTGAACCAAATATTTCAAGAATTTCCACTTGGCTGAGCATGCCTTTGTCAAGCTGAGATTCTTCCCACAAATATATTTGTGGATGTGATCTCACTGAAATAAATGATAGGCACAGTCTGCACATTGAGAAAAATCCAGTGCAACCTCATTATCATTCTTCATATTTTCAGTGTTTCAAGTGGTTAGATTAAGAGTGTCTCCAGGATTAGTAATGTATAGACAGTTCAAAGTTACTCTCCATGAGTGCAGCTGTAATTAGTCTTAAGAAACGTCTTGAGTTAAATTTACGGTAAGTGTCCTGTAAGTACAGGTTGCACTTTAATTTAAAGTTTTATATATTTATAGTATGATGCACAAAAACACTCACAGGACACATTATTATCAAGCTAATGATGTTTCATTTGTCAGTATTGTTGCAGCACACTATAGCTTTGTCCAATGCCACCAACAAACTCTGTTCTGCACCTTTCAGTTAATCTCTTTCTTCTTCTCCTCAGTGTGACAGCAGGGTGCAGTGATTTCCTCAGAGGACAGAGCACTGTCCAAACACATAAAAAGTCATGGTATGCCTGCAGGGCCTCAGCTCCTCCAGTCCAATGTGGTGTTTGGGTAAAGTGCAGGCAAATCTCTGAGGTGTTGTCTGGTCAGCTGTCCATACTTTCTGATGGCTTTCTTATCAACTACGTCCCCAACAAAACAGTTTTATATTTTAATTTTTGGTGATGCATTTAGCACAACCTAAGATATATATAATTTGAATTTTTAGTATATACTACATGAAAACACAAGGTAAACAAAATAAATTGAAATCTTTATTGTATATATATATATTAATTACGCTGACTTCTCCAAGTGACCATGTCCTACCAGCCCAGACCTACTGAAGTTCTTACAGACCCTTGGTCATGACATCTTAGCCAGCCACCAACCAAAAATTTATAAAAGCATTTTAGTAGTATACAAGCTATAGAAACTCATTTAATGCTTCACCTAATTGTTCTGAGTTTATTTATTCAAAACTATAGGTGACAGGCGTTGGTGAGCTTGATATTTGATAAGTTAATTTAGATTAAGCCATAATATATAAACTATCATTTTCTGAAATTTCTCATGCTGTTACATGCCTATAGTGGGCCAAAGCCCAGGCAAATCAACAAAAGCAGGTCATCTCAGGGAGATGACATGATTCACAGCAAATCGTTTTTTATGCCTTTCAATACATCTGCTCACCTTTTTTGTCCTTCCTCCAGGTAAGATTCCTAAATGAGTTCCATCACAGGACACCTCCTGCTCCTCCTTGCAGGAGCACTTTCCTTTCTAATATTGCTTGCTGCCCTTGGCCTGACTTTGGACACTGGGTAATGTATCCTTGCCTAATATAGAGAAACCAAAGACAATGAGGGACTCTTAGAATAGACAAGCCTTCTGTGGTCTCAGTGGTAAAATAAGGCAATGTTGGTGTGGTGATGCAGCAGCACCAGTATTAAATTTCACTAAATCAATATTATCTGCCTCTGCTTTTGCCTTCTTCATTAGAACTGAAATGTGTTTTGATCAAATAGAAAGGAAAAGTCCATTACTATTCGGTTCTTTTTAGGGTAGGTATTTTTTTTATTTTACTCTCAGAAAGAAAAGTTGCAACAAAGACAGCTGAAGTTCAATATCATTGCAAAATTGTAATAAAATAAAAAAACAGAAGATTTGAGATAGCAGAAGAAGAAATCATTTCAAGACTTGTCCTGCTTGTGAGATTTCAATAATGTTTTGCTTGAAATTTAATTTCTTTTTAACCCCTGCCTTCTTGCTTAGAGCATCATTTATAATATGGATCTCTCTTGCAGTGATTAGCATTAATATTGACTATAGGAGTGTTGTACAGTCTAGGCTTTGATTGAGATGAGTAGTTCTCTTTTCCAGTGACAGGAAGACAGAGTGAGCTCATATGCTTGATTGTTTAAGAGAAATAAGGAAGTTAGTTAAGAATTTTAGCTGAGAACTTCGCTGTGGGATTTTGCTGCAGAGTTTAACCCCAGTAGACCAATAGACAAGGTTGTGAAAGAGCTTTGATTCAGTGAGAGGATATTTTAAATAAGGCAGAGTTATATTTTAAGTGATTCTCAATGAATTATAAGAAGAACAAAGTGCGGTAGATGTCCACCATTCTGTAAAACTGCACAGTTTTGTGAGTTCTCTGCTGAGGTTCATCCTCACAACTGTGACACTGCAAGAAGAGTTTACATAAGCATGAACTTATAGCTTTAACTGTGTACAACTAGAACTGGTTTGGTTGTTGTTATGTTGCTATTGTGGTTTTACATACTTACCCACTTGACCTTGGCCATGAGAGACAAATGTTATTTATTTATTTATTTAGAAAAACAGGCTGACAAATAATTATATACATCAAAATCCAGTATAAGTATTTTAAGCATTATGTGGCTTAAGTTAATACTGTATAAAGACTCAGACTCATATAAGCTCAGGTATGGGGCCGGTGGTGTAGTGGTTAGGGTGCTGGGCTCATGAACGAGAGTTCATGGGCTTAAATCCCCGTTAGACTCCCACCAAGCTAAGACACCTGGGCAAGGTCTTAACCATAAGTACGCCCCTGTCCACCTAGCAGTATACTGTAAATGGGTACCCAGTAAAAATACTGGGACAGTAACCAGTGATGGAGTAGCATCCCATCCAAGGACTCCTAGTCGCTTCACACTACATAAACCAGGATAAGCTGTGGCTGTGATGAGCGATTAGGCTTGGGTGTAAAAAAGTCCAACAAACTTACCTTATCTATATAAGCTTATAATAATGTAATATAATAAGCTAATATAGCCTAACCTTAACTTTAACAGCCAAGTGATCAATAAAAGATAGACCCAAAAGGAAGGAGAATAGGGCTGTGTGTTTAGAATGTTTATAAAGGTAACTTTTACTTTATCTTGATTGGCTAGTGATATACTACAGAAACTTATATGAAGTATTATACACAATATACAGAATATTATTATTGACCTAATCTGTATTTCTATGGACTGTGGGAGGAAACCTGAGGAAACCTGCTGATGAATGCAGACTCCACACAGAAAGGCCCCAGATGGCCTTGTGGTCTGAACCCGGAATTTTCTTGTTGTGAGGCGACAGTGCTAACCACTATGCTGCCAGAACAAGAATCTCAGTTAAAATTCATTTATTTTAGGAATGTGTTTCAATGAAAAGGACCGACTTGTTTTGGTAACAGTAATGAGTAACAGGACAGCTTGAGTTATTCTCCTCACCCAGCCCAATCCTCCTGAGAGTCAAGAAGGAAGAACTAGGATGCTATATGTGCAGGTAGCTCTGCTATAAAGGAAAGTGAACTAAAATAGAAAAAGAACAAAATATTCTCTCTAAGGAAGGGAGGATTAAACATCCAGCATGTATCACTTTACATTGCAGACGGGGTATTTATCCATAACTCTGCTCTTTGGCTGACATAAATGAATAAATGACGAAATTATAAAAATATTTTTGCCTTATTCCATGAATATGGATGAAGCCAATGTGAGAACAGAAAATGTATGGTGCTCAAGGGCACACATCAAGAAGAAAGAGAACATGACTTACAAAGGAAGAACATTTATATAATATATGGTTAATAACTTTAATAACATGAATTAGTGCATTCTAGAAAAGTCATATATTTTAGTCAGGCCTGTGGTCATGAACGAGAACACTATATACTATTATGGACTTTGGAATCATTTTTATTAATATTATACATAAGGGTATAGGCATAGCAGTAGCTCGAATACTGATGGCTGCTGATTGTATAGTAGACCTTCTCCAGGACCATTCTAGATGTAGTCACAGCTAGAGACAAGTGATAAATTAAACAGGAAAAACTACAGGTAGTATGGTGTTGGCACATGAATAGCTTTGGTGCACTTGAACATTAATTCTGCAAGTCTATTTAAATCCCATTCTTCTAAGACAAGAATTTCCTCACTTGATTTTGATGATGGTAATAGTCTAACTATCTGTCTAACACACTGATCCAACATCGGGTATCTGTAAAAAGGCATTAATAAATGATTCATTTAATTTTCATACTACAAATATTTAGTGAGCCTTAATTTACTGTAGATAAGGGTAATGTTACTCTGGAAGAGACCACACCCATCAGGATAGAAAAGTTTCATAATTACATAAATTTATCACATCAATTTATGTAGTGACAGTTTCATTCACAAAGAACAGGTACACTTCTGTTTTTCCTAATGCTGTATGGTGCACTAGTAACAGCATGACCACCACTGATTGTGCAGCTTTGAAATCAGTTTCTGTTTTATTGCTGTTTTTTCATAGATCTAAATACATATATCATTTTGGTCATTGTTCCTACTGCAAAACAGCATAACTGAGCAATATCCTGTATATTATCTGCACTGGAATAATGCACTTTTAAAGTTACCTTGATTTTTTTCCTCTTTACACCTTGTTCCAAAATCATGGTCAGGTGTTTCTGATAAAAAAAATAAATAAAGGAATAAATAAAGGAATTGTGAAAAAGGCAACAATGTATTGGACCCCAAAAAGAATAGTGGCAGCACTTGCTGCAGCTAATGAGGATCTAAAATCTCCTAAATTTTGCGGAGATTTTACCATCATCAAAATATTACCATCATTAAAATCAAGTGAGGGAATTCTTGTTCTTGTCTTTGAATCTTGGGATTCAAATAGACTTGTAGAATTAATGTTCAAGTGCACCAAAGCTATTCATGTGCCAACACCATACTTCCTGTAGTTTTTCCTGTTTAATTTATCACAAGCTGTGACTACATCTAGAATGGTCCTGGCTTAAATTTGTAGGATATATATATATATATATATATATATATCTATATATATATATATATATAGACAGAT